>ML109069.1:0-13738 GCA_003697995.1 Taxidea taxus jeffersonii
CTCCCTTCCTGCCTTTTACTTCTGAGTCTAATTTGAAGGTCCCTGGACCCCAGCTCTAGCCTCCCCCACCCTGCCAGAAGGTTCTAAAGGCTGTGGATCTGAAGTCCACCCCCCACCCCCCACCCCCCGCCGCATAGCCCTCTGGTGGCTACAGGAGGCCTTGGTCATTTCCCAGCAGCCATTGCGCAGTCCGGCAGAGACACACCACCTGCTCTTCACATCCAAGTCCTGCGGCCCCAGGCTTGGAGAAATTCCCCTCTGTTAGGCAAGGCTGTGACAGGAAAGGGACAAGACCTGACCTCTGCTTGGAAAACCAGTTGTGCAACACAATCCTGTGAAGGGGAGGCACGTGGCCGACGGGAAAGGCCGTCTGAAGGAGCCAGGGCCTTCTTTGAAATGAATATCTTGGCGAGACCCACAGAGAAATGTCCTTTTGGACACCACTAACTCTGGGTCATTGCTGATTAATTAATTCAGAGGCTGGCTGCAGTGGCTGTGTCCCCACAGCATCCCTAAATACAGAGCCTTGCGGAGTCATTGTCAAGGATGCATGGAGTTGCAGGGGCAGGGCCTCGCTTGTGGCTTCGGCACTCCCAACCCCTTGTTTGTACTTAGAAGAGAGCTGAGCCTGCAGCACAGTCATCTGGGCACCCTCTCCCAAGGCAAGCAAGTAACGTTTTCAGTCACAAGGAAAAAGTCATTTTGTATCAAGTCTAGTAAATAAAGCAGGTAATGTCATTTGGGGCTGCTAGGGGCAGAGGTGGAGAAGACTGTTATGTGGTTCTGAAGCTGATGCAGTCTTGGCATTGCTGTTTGGAATAATGCATAATAATGGTCGTTTGTGTTGAGACACACACCCATCACGTGCCAGATATAGAGCTGGGGCTTTTACACAGGTTCTGTCTCTTTCTCACAGCATCTCGGCAAGGCAGAATTTTTTTTTTAATGTCTATAATTGCTTTAAGGCTATTAAGGTGTTCCATCTTTTCTTGAAACTTCCTGAAAGACAATTTATGTCTTTCACAGAATTTTTTGTATCTAAAATTTCAGTTGTACTGGCATAAAGTTGCTCATAATATCCCCTCCCTCATTTCATGTCTGTAGGGTCTCTAGTTATGTCCACTCCTTCCATCCTGATATTGGTGACTTGGGTTCGCTCTTCTCCTCAGTCCCATGGAGGAGGAAATGGAGGTCCCGCAGGATTACAGAACCAGCAAAGCCACTGTCCGTGGGGCAGGGGCAGCAGTCCCCCCAAGTCTGTCTGACTCTCCCTAACCCCCACCAAGATTATTTTGAAGAACAACATTTAAGGCTCACAGAAGTGACCCTGGCAGAATACTCCAATCTCTCCGTGTGTTCTCTCAAAAGTTACTTATGTCCCTTTGTGACATCAGTCAACAGCATTCTCTGTGCCTTCCCTCCCACCCGGCCACCCCTAGCCATGCATGGTCTTCCCTCCCTGCACTCAGGTCTGTTCACAGTGACCTCTCCACCCCACTGTCTGAACGAGCCCCCCCAAGCCCATCCTGCTCCTCTGAGCTTCCCTGTTCCCTTCCTCACAGCAGCGGTCAAGACCTAAAGGGATCATCTGTATTTGGTGGTCATCTGTCTCCCCGTTAGAAGGTACATGAATGAAGACAGACTAAGTCTCCCATACCAGGCACATAATAGGTGCTCAATGGGTATTTATGGAAGAATGAATAAATGAAAACGATGAAATTCTTTGTTTCTTAAAAATATTCTTAACTCAAACTTGGCCTCCGATTTCTCTCTAATTACTTCCAACAAATTGATTTTTGCCGGGAGTAGCTTCATTTAAAACCCTTTAACCGGGACACCTGGATGGCTTAGTCTTGGCTGAGTACCTGACTCTTGGTTTCGGCTGGGGTCATGATCTCAGGGTTGTGGGATCGAGCCCTGTGTCGGGCTCCTCGCTGGGCATAGAGTCTGCTTGGGATTTTCTCTCTCTCCTTCTGTGTTTTCTTTCTCCAAAACAACAACAAAAAAAATAGTAGTAATAAAAATTTAAAAAATAAAACAACCCTTTAACCAAATCTCTTCTCCTATTTGCCTTCTCAAGTCCCTTGAGAGCTTGGGGGAGAGGAGATCCGATCCCCTCCATTGAGGGATGGGGGGGATGGAACGCAAGAAGTTGTGGGTGGAGGCTCAGAGCCCCTCCATGCCGAGGGCCTGACACCCACGCTTGGCGGTCGGCCTCCTTTGGGGAGTGCCTCGGCCTGGAGAGAGCCTCCTCCTAGTATCTTCCAGGGAGGCTGCAGCTGAAGGCTGACTAAGGAGATAAAGGCCTGCCCTGGGGCTCCCACTTGGAACAGCACTGCAAGGCCACCCCATGCTCAGACTGACCTGGGTGAGAGGTCAGCTGTGCTTCAGCCCATGGCTCCCTTCCCTTCCCTCGTGAAGCATGAGTCCCAAAAGTGCTCTTTAATTACGGCCCTGCACACAGATCTCCTTCTCAGAGCTGGCTCTTGGACACCTAGCCCACGACAGGAGGAAGGACTTCCAGGACCCCTAGATCCCAGGCCCCCACTAGAGGATTGGGCTGTTGGGTGCTCAGGTCCCAGTTTGAGTGCTAGGGACTGTGTGTTCATAGCCTGCCTCTCTACTTCCTCCCCTTTATGAGAGTCACACATCCACACACACCCTAGTAAAGAAAGCAGATAGTTTAAAGTGGAGATACGTTGTATAAAGAAAAGTTTCAAAATGGGTAAGTCATCAAGAGGGTCTTGGGGTGGGGAGGCAGGTGAGACGGAGGCCCCAGGAAGGCCTCTGGGAGGGGGTGAAGGGGAAGGATGGGGTCACCTGAGGGTCTCGCTCAGCCCACAGGCCTCTGACTACGGTCCTGCTGGAAGCAGCTCAGGTTCTGCCCCCTGTGACCTAGGAAAGGGGTTGCTGGCGTACCCCTCAGGTCCCCCTGTGACCACCCCCCGTGCTCCAGTGAGCTGACTATGTCACCAAAGCCTTCTCAGCAAATGGATTCTGGTTACCCCACACCCTTAAAGTCACAAACAGACCTAACCTCGCCTGTCACTCTCTTTGTGGGTCCTCCCAGAGGGTGTTTTGAATGGCAGTGGAGAGAGAAAAGGGGACTGAGAAGTTGTCTCCCCCCCCACCCCAGGGAGAGAGGAGCAGAAGGAAGCCAGGCTGGCCTCCTCAGAATCTGCACTCCCCCCCACAAGCTGATAGCGAGCTACACCCCTCCCCACCTAGGCACTCTGCCAAGATATCTCCGGAGGAGAATCCTGAGCAAAGGGTCCCTAGGGTTTAGCTTCTGGGCTGGCTTCCTGGAGCTTAGAAGGCAAACTACTCGGGAGTAAGAGCAAGAAAGATGAATTCCTTCCTACGAAACACCCGTGGATGGTGGGGATAGTGGGAAGGGGTTGTTGACTGAAGTTAGGAGGGGAATATATAGTGTTGTATTGGGAGAAAGGGGTTTCCCTTTAACGTATAAGCATTTGTCAGAAATGCCCCTATAAACAGGATTATTTTAAGTGATGAAAGCTCACAAAATGCTATATGTACCATAAGGTGAGGATATAAAACTATTAATATGAAGGAAGAACAAAAAGTGCAAAAAGATTAACAGGGATGGAACACCGGTGACTTTCTTTTTGTTCTTTCTACTTTTTTCCCCCTGTATTTCGTTATTTCTTCTATTTTCTACAATGGGCAAATATCTCTTGTATAATTAGAAACAAAGCCCATGAATTTAAGAGATGGCAGCAACGGGGATGGTCTCAAGGTGCCATGCCAGAGGCTTCCTTCTCAGGAGGTAATGTGAGAACATTCTGGAAAATGGCCTCTTTATATGACCCAATACATAGAATGTAGCTGAAGCACAGGACACACGAGGTGGATCGAAAGCTTCTCTGAGTGGCTGCAGCTTTTTTCCCTTGTGTTAAAGGGCCACAACCATACAACAGAACCTCTGTCCCAACCCCCATTAGATGTCACTGTGACTCATCAAGCTTTGGTCTGGATTAGGCTTGAATGCAATAGAAACCATGAGCATTTGACTTTGGCCAGCTATAAACCACCCAGAACCTGTGCATAAGGGCTCTTCCTTGGTCCTTTACCCAGTTTAAGGGAAAGCAACTGGAAACATTCCTTACCTGGAAATCATAATGACAACAATAATCAGTACCAAAGGCTTTCCTAATGAAACCCCAAGTCAAAATCTTTCCCACTTAGGGTTAAAGTGGGGCCACATTAGTTAAAAGAGTGAAAACTCCTTACTAGACCAGTCGACCTTTGAGAACAGGACAGGCTCAGAGCTGGGAGAAGAGCAGTCCTTCTTTTTATCAGTGAAAACCCCACCTCATCCAGCAGGAAGTTGCACACATTTTATTTTTACTTATTTATTTATTTATTTATTTTTGGCATCAAGTACGTGAGGTGTTTCATCAACCCCAGTGAGCACTGACTCAAGAAGAAAGAGGAAAATAAATCTCCCCACCTCAAAATGATGGGGCGGTGAGAGATACGGTGCCTCCCTGCTCAGGTGGGAACAAAATCCACCTATAGGCATGGCCAAAAGTCCTTGGCAGTGGGGAATATGAGTGGGGAGCTTCTGAGCCTCTTATCCCCACCACCCTGCCAGGACCTCAGAAGAGCCTCTATTACCCATGCAGTGATCTGTATGAACTTGTAGTACTAATCTGAGATTTTTCTTGTAACCCTATTTCGAGAGTGCCTTACAAAACCCTTGACAAAATGGCAGGTCAAGGATGGACCTCGATTGTCCTGGACTGGAGCTTCCCAGAGCAAGTAAAGGACAGATTCTTCCCATCCAGTGACATGAGTCTCCATTATTATTACCCAATATGAAGACTGTATCCTCCATGTTATATGAAAATGATGCCCTTTATTACCCACAACAACCCTGAAAGCATTTATCTCCCCATTTTACAGATGAGGAAAATGAGGCCCAGAGACATGAAGTGACTTGCTAAAGATCACACAGCTGGTGAGTGGTGAGGTCAAGAGTCAAACCCAGTCAATTTGGCTACACAACTGGGAACCACTGTTAGATTGGGACAGATGTCTCCAAATAATCTTGGTGGGTGCCTTAGGCAGGATATCCAGTATATCCGTTCCCAGTTGTGGCTGCAACAAATCACGCAAACTTCATGGCTTAACAACATAAACGTATTATTTTAGAATTTGGAAGAAAGTCAGAAGTTTACAACAGGTCTCACTGAGCTAGACTCAAGGTGCTGTCAGAGCTGTCTTCCTTTCTGGAGGCTTAGGGGGAAATCCATTTCCTTGTCCTTTCCACCTTCCAGAGGCTGCCTGCATTCCTCGGCTGGTGGCCTTCCCCAGCATCTTCAAAACCAGAAAAGGCCATAGCATCTTTCTCACGATGCCAGCTCCTTGGTTCTCACTCTTCTGCACCCCTCTTCCCCAGATCAAGACTGTATCATTACACCAGGCTATTTAGGTAATCCAGGAGAATCTTTTCAGAGTCATCTGATTAGCAACCTTATTTCCATCTGCAGCCCTAATTCCACTCTGCCATGGAACAAAGCTTATTATTCACAGGTTCTGGATTAGGTCCCAGAGATGTGGTTGAGGGGGGTGCACTATTTTGCCTACAGTGACTTCAAGAAGCCACCAAACTCAGGGTCTGGTTTTCACCCACATATGCCATTTGAGAAACTGACTCATCCTGACCAAAATGTCCAAGAGACTGATTCCAAGGCCAGACTGATTCCAAGGCCAGGAATATCAGTGATATGTCACAGTTGGAAGCATGGCTGTCTGGTCCTGAAAGGGTCAGAAAGACCCTGTGTGAGGATTATCTACCTTAACCTACTCATGGTGACTTCACAAAAGTAATATCTGCTGATATGATACTATATGTGGGAAACCCAAAAGACTCCACTCCAAATCTGCTAGAACTTATACAGGAATTCAGTAAAGTGTCAGGATGTAAAATCAATGCACAAATCAGTTGCATTTCTTTACACCAACAAGAAGACAGAAGAAAGAGAAATTAAGGAGTCAATCTCATTTACAATTGCACCCAAAACCATAAGATACCTAGGAATAAACCTAACCAAAGAGGCAAAGAATCTATACTCAGAGAACGATAAAGTACTCATGAAAGAAACTGAGGAAGACACAAAGAAATGGAAAAATGTTCCATGCTCATGGATTGGAAGAACAAATATTGTGAAAATGTCTGTGCTACCTAAAGCAATCTACACATTTAATGCAATGCCTATCAAAATCCCATCCATTTTTTTCAAAGAAATGGAACAAATAATCCTAAAATTTATTTGGAACCAGAAAAGACCTCGAATAGCTAAAGGAATATTGAAAAAGAAAGCCAAAGTTGGTGGCATTGGCATCACAATTCTGGACTTCAAGCTCTATTACAAAACTGTCATCATCAAGACAGTATGATACTGGCACAGAAACAGACACATAGATCAATGGAACAGAATAGAGAGCCCAGAAATAGACCCTCAACTCTATGGTCAACTAATCTTCGACAAAGCAGGAAAAAATGTCCAATGGAAAAAAGACAGCTTCTTCAACAAATGGTGTTGGGAAAATTGGACAACCACATGCAGAAAAATGAAATTGGACCGTTTCCTTACACCACACACGAAAATAGACTCAAAATGGATGAAGGACCTCAATGTGAGAAAGGAATCCATCAAAATCCTTGAGGACGACACAGGCAGCAACCTCTTTGACCTCAGCCGCAGCAACTTCTTCCTAGGAACATCGCCAACGGCAAGGGAAGCAAGAGCAAAAATGAACCATTGGGACTTCATCAAGATCAAAAGCTTTTGCACAGCAAAGGAAACAGTTAACAAAGCCAAAAGACAACTGACAGAATGGAAAAGATATTTGCAAATGACATATCAGATAAAGGGCTACTATCTAAAATCTACAAAGAGCTTAGCAAACTCAACACCCAAAGAACAAAGAATCCAATCAAGAAATGGGCAGAAGACATGAACAGACATTTCTGCAAAGAAGACATCCAGATGGCCAACAGACACATGAAAAAGTGCTCCACATCACTGGGCATCAGGGAAATACAAATCAAAACCACAATGAGATACCACCTCACACCAGTCAGAATGGCTAAAATTAATAAGTCAGGAAATGACAGATGCTGGCAAGGATGCGGAGAAAGGGGAACCCTCCCACACTGTTGGTGGGAATGCAAGCTGGTGCAACCACTCTGGAAAACAGCATGGAGGTTCCTCAAAAAGTTGAAAATAGAGCTACCTTATGACCCAGCAATTGCACTACTGGGTATTTACCCTAAAGATACCAACGTAGTGATCCAAAGGAGCACGTGCACCCGAATGTTTATAGCAGCAATGTCTACAATAGCCAAACTATGGAAAGAACCTAGATGTCCATCCACAGATGAATGGATAAAGAAGATGTGGTGTATATATATATACATATACATACATACAATGGAATACTATGCAGCCATCAAAAGAAATGAAATCTTGCCATTTGGGACAACGTGGATGGAACTAGAGGGTATTATACTTAGCAAAATAAGTCAATCGGAGAAAGACAACTATCATATGTTCTCCCTGATATGAGGAAGTGGAGATGCAACATTGCGGGTGTGGGGGGTAGGAAAAGAATAAATGAAACAAGATGGGATCGGGAGGGAGACAAACCATAAGAGACTCTTAATGTCACAAAACAAACTGAGAGTGGCTGGGGGTAGGGAGAGGGTGGTGGGGTTATGGACATTGGGGAGGGTATGTGCTATGGTGAGTGCTGTGAAGTGTGTAAACCTGGTGATTCACAGACCTGTACCCCTGGGCTAATAATGCATTATATGTTTATAAAAAAATAAATAAAATTTAAAAAAATTTAAAAAGTAATATCTGCTCAGGCAACATAGTAAAACATTACAGAAGCGTGTGTCTGGGAGGCACCATAATGTGTTCATGGGAACCCACCTTCCACTCTCAGTGGAAGGCACACAACTGGCCCTCCTTTCCCAGCTTTCCCTCTAGTCCTGTGTGGACATGTCACATGTTCTGGCCCAGGGGGACAAGCAGAAGTGAAGAGTATCACTTGCAGGCCTGGTCCTAGAAAGCCTCCTAGAGGCCATCCTCCTGGGACACCCTGTACAGAAAATGGCAGCTTGGGATGGATCTGGAACATTGCATCACTGGTCAAGACACGTGCTCCTGACTTCATGAGCCAGAGAAGAAGTTCTACTGCATATACTAGGTGGCTTTGGTAGTTGGTCATACCAGCTCTCACTACTTTATCTTTTTTTATTAGCGTATAATGTATTATTAGCCCCAGGGGTACAGGTCTGTGAATCGCCAGGTTTACACACTTCACAGTACTCACCATAACACATACCCTCCCCCATGTCCATAACCCCACCACCCTCTCCCTACCCCCAGCCACCCTCAGTTTGTTTTGTGACATTAAGAGTCTCTTATGGTTTGTCTCCCTCCTGATCCCATCTTGTTTCATTTATTGTTTTCCTACCCCCCACACCCACAATGTTGCATCTCCACTTCCTCATATCAGGGAGATCATATGATAGTTGTCTTTCTCCAATTGACTTATTTCGCTCAGCATAATATCCTCTAGTTCCATCCCCGTCATCGTGAATGGCTAGACATGTAGGTTTTTGTTAAATCTTTGAGAATGACTTATAGCGGGCAAATAGATAGCATTATACCTATAGGACAAATACAGAAATTGTACCATGACATGAATGTTATTTTTCAACTTGTTCTTTTCATTTAGGAACAGACCAAGGGCATCCTTCAATACTTGTAGATCGACTTGGCTGTTTTTGGAACAGTTTTATTAAGGTAAAAGTGATCTACAAAACACAAATATTTAATGGGTACAATTTGATGAGTCTGGAGATCTGCAACCACTCGTGGAATGATCAAGATGATAGGCACACCCAGCACCTCTCAGAGTTTGCTTCATTGTGTGTGTGTGTGTGTGTGTGTGTGTGTGTGTGTGTGTGTACCTGACATGAGATCTGCCTTGTTAACAGATTGTGAAGTGAACAAAGCTATACTGTTAAGTCTAGACTCTACTACTTCTCAGACTTTGGGCGAAGAAGTGTATCTACTTAGTTTTTTTAGTAGCATCACATTTCTTGGTATCGGCTGCCCTATAATTTACATTGCCAAATGCCCTTCATAGATGTTGCAAATGATCACAGTTTTTTGATAGTATGAATAACGCACTCTGGGCTTCCCTGCACATACAGCTCTGTTCAGCCTCATGTGTCTTCCTGGAGGCCAAGTTCCTACAAGGAGAACTGCTGGGATCAAAGACTGACTCGTCCACCCAATGTAAGGGCTGTCATCAATTGGCCTTCCCCGAAGTTTGTACCAATGTCAACGCTAATGAATAGTGAATGGAAGGGCCTGTTTTCCCAAACCCTTGCCAATGCTGTGTGCCATCGAGCTGTTTCATCTCTGCCAACTTGTTAGATAAGAAATGGCAGCTTATTTCTCTTGGCATGCCTTAATATGCCTCGGTTTTAATAAGATGCATTGGTGGTTTGTGTTTCTGTTTCATCCTGAAGTCCTTTGGTGAGCGTGGTATGACAGGGTAGGGAATGGATGGTCCTGAGGGACATCCATGCCATGAAACACCCAAAGGACGATTGTTAATACAGGACGGAGCCCACTTTTGGCAGTGACATATTCATGGATGCTTACAGCAGGGTAAAGCAAGCCACACCCTCTCTTTGGGCTCATGACATCATAGAAGAAATAATTATTAAATAAATACCTACTAGGTACCAAGCACTGGCTATATGCTGGGGTACAGAGGAGATTATGAGACAGCCATTCCTTCACTCCTTTTCCTTCACTCCTTTTCTTTCCAAAAGACAGTGATTTTGTTCACCCTTCCTGCAGCTCTGTGCTGGGTCCCTTCCTACCCTGCAGAGGGCTGGTCCTTGAGCCACCTGAGTATTCATCATCCCTATCCCTGGGCCACGTGACTAGCTGGGGGCAGCACATGTGACATAATTCTGGCCAATGACATGTTCGGGGCCATCAAACAGGGGGCTTCCAAGGAGACTTTCTTTGTGCCTAAAAAGACACACACGCAAGGCTTGATACTGCCTAGAGCTGCGGCAAGGACCTTGGCACCAGGAGGGGAGCGAGGCCAAAATCGGAATGAGCCGATGGCCTGGGGATGGTGCAGGGGAAAGATGGAGGTTTTTTGAAACTTAGACGCCACCAATCCTAAACTTCTTGTGATGAGACAATAGCAAGCCTTCCTAATTAGCCGCCGTGGTTTGAGTCTTCCATGACTTGCAACTGAAAACATGCTTTGTAGCAGTTAACCCTCATGCAGAGAGGCAAAGATTCACGTGGCAGACTTGGACTCTGAAGGACAAAGAGGAGTCAGCCCCGAGAAGAGTGTTCTAGGCAGACAGGGTGATGGGCGTCTGCGCATGCTGTTTCCCAGCTTAGAAGCGGCCGAAGCCAGCTGGCAAGAGGGTCGCTAAGAGATGACGGCGGAGACAGGATGGGGCTGGCACTAAGGGCTGTTTGAGCCGTCATCAGGAGCTCGTACTTTCTCCAGAGGATTCTTGGGAGCTGTTGAAGGTCCTGAGAACGGACTGATGTGGTCACCTTTGCATCAGCTAGAGCTGGGAGGGCGAAGGGTGGAGGCAGAGGGACCAGCCAGAAAGCTGCTCCCACCACTTGGCCTTGGATTCCCCTGGCTTCCTTCTCGACATGGTGGGGGCCCCTCTCACCTTCCGTGCTCACGTTGCCAGAGAACGCCTCTCCAACTCAGAAAGCCTGCTGTGACCTCTTGTGAGCCAGGCTCTGCTAGGAGACCTGACCCTGCTCCCCGAGACACTCAGAGACCCACAGGTGCAACCTCAGTGTCCACCAACAGACGAAGGGATCCACAAAATGTGTGGGAGAGGGAGGGTGCTCTGACAGCTGCCCAGCAAGGATAGATCCTGATGGCATCTTGCGAAGTGAAACAAGCCCATCACAAGAGGACAGATACTATGAGAATCCTCATACATCAGGTTCCTAGGGCAGTAACTCCCAAAACTTCCACAAGTAGAATGGTGGCTGCCAGGGGCCCAGGGGAGAGGAGAGGGTGGGGAGTCAGTGCTCAGTAGGTACAGAGTGCCCGTTTTGGAAGATGAAAACATTCTCGAGATGGCTGGTTGTGGTGACTGCATGGTGTGAAGGTACATAATGCCATCGGATGGTATGCCTAAGATAGTCAGAAGGCTAACTTTCATGCTATGTATATTTTACCACAATACACATTATTTTTAGGGCCAATAGAGAGGACATCTAGCTCCAACAGCCACATCAGTGACGACAGAAGAAAGGAAAGTTTCCAGTGAGAAAAACACCAACAAGGAAAAGGGAAGAACGGTCAGTAAGTGTGGATTTTGAGAGAAGTCACGAGAGGGTTCCACAGATGTGGGGAAGGGGAACTCATGTTCAACTACACCCCAGGCTCTGGGCGATTTTCATACCCGGGGGTTATTCTCTGGATTCCTCACCGAGACATTTCAGGTCTATTTTGTTCCCATTTCACAGATGAGGGCACAGGCTCAGAGACTCGAACTGGCTTTCCCAAGGTCCCCCTGTGAACGGACAGTGGATTTGGCATTGGCATTCCAGAGGCAGAAGGCTCGCCTCCACACTTGGCCTCTGGGGAGCCAGTGGTCCGGCCTGGTGAGAGCCCTGAGCTAAGGTCGGAAGTAGGGAAGAGAAGGTCGGAAGTAGGGAAGAGAAGGTTGGAAGTAGGAAAGAGAAGGCAGGTTAGGAGTCTTGAACGCCAGGCCTGAACTCTGCCCTGAACTCGGGAGACAACTTAGGAACGAATGAAGGTTTGGATCTCGAAAGCTGCACAGAATTAACTAGAACTTACGTCTTTAGGTTAAGTGCTGATCTTCCCTATTAAATGGAGGTGCTGGGTGACAAGCTAAGCTTTTTAAGAACTGGCAGCCACGGGCCTGCTGCTAAAGATGCATGTATCTAGAAGCCTCCCTGAGGGACTAAGTCGATGGCTGCTTTACATTTTATCCCAGCTTTGGTTCCCTTCCTCTCCAATACCTCTTTTGCGCCTCCTCCCAGGACTCCTTGTTTCTCTTGGCAGGCAGAGAAAGTCCAGTGAAACGTCAGTCTGTGGCCCAGGTAAGGCTTGGCCTCAGAGGCCCTCCACCGGCAGGGTGGTGCTGAGAGGGAGGAGGAAGCTGACAGAAGGTGGGATCCAGCTCAGCCTACTGCACTGACGCCCGGCGTGGGTTAGGACAGGTCAGAGCAACCTTTGCAGCTGACAGCCCCTGGCCTCCACCAAAGCCTGCTGCGACAAGTTAGGTGCGAATAAGGGACTTCTCAATACCACCCCTCAGCTTTAGCTCAGGCGGCACTGACACAAGCAGAAGACACCTCGGTGCTGTCCCTGCACCTCATACAGCTCTCCCACCAGACACACGCCTGCCCTCCTTGACAGCGGCACCAGCTTGACCATGACTCACTGGAACACCCTTCCCTTTGGAGGCGACCCAAGGAGAGCTTGGGTCCAAAAATCCACCCGTGAGCTCAAAGCACATCTGGGCATTATGGGGCCGACCGGGTCGCTTCCCTCCTTTAATAAAAAAATTAGTTCTTACTCTTAATTTTGAGTCATCTCAAAGATACAGAAAATGTGAAAACCGGCACCCCTCCATAGCCCATCACCCAGATTAAACAGATTTATCATTTTAGCCTTGGAAGACAGCAGCATAAATACAGCGAGAAATTCACCTACACTTTCACGTCTCCCACCTTCACCTGAGGTAACCGCCATGACGCATATTCACAATCTGAGTTTGCTGTAAGCATGCTAAGCATGCCTTTGTAGGGGCTCCTGGGGGTCAGTTAAGTGTCCTTGGTTTCAGCTCAGGTCACCACCCCGGGGTCATGAGATCGAGTCCCGCGCCGGGCTCTGTGCTCGGCCCGAAATCTGCTTAAGATTCTCTCTCCCGGGACGCCTGGGTGGCTCAGTTGGTTAAGCAGCTGCCTTCGGCTCAGGTCATGATCCCAGCGTCCTGGGATCCAGTCCCACATCGGGCTCCTTGCTCAGCAGGGAGCCTGCTTCTCCCTCAGCCTCTGCTGCCACTCTGTCTGCCTGTGCTCGCTCTCTGACAAATAAATAAATAAAATCTTTAAAAAAAAAATTCTCTCTCCCTCTCTCCCTCAGCCTCTCCTGCCCATGTGCAAACTCTCGCTCTAAAATAAATAAATACATTTTTTAGAAAGCATCTATTTGTAATTTGCCTTAAGTACTCAATGTAATATATTTATAATTTCTCCATGTAGAAACACACAAATCTAGTTCATTCATTTTTAACAACTATTAGCTTTTTGTTCTATGATTATGAGGATACAGTTATGTTACATGATCACAAAGGTCTGATTCACTGAGGGATAACTTCAACTTGTTTTGTTTTCTTTCATTTTGTTGCTTCTATGCATGCAATTAATGCCCTTGTCTGTGTTTCTTTATGCACCGATGAGAAAGTTTCTCCGTAGATACCTAGAAGTAGAATCCTTAGGTCACAGTGCAATGAATATTTTCAGATTTAGCAGGTATGACAAAAGTATCTCTAAGGGGGTTGTACCCATTTACATACCCATCTGCAAATATCATTAGATTAGATCATTATTGATAAATTGGTGGATGTGAAATTTCAATGTTGTTGTAATTT
>ML109069.1:18738-36120 GCA_003697995.1 Taxidea taxus jeffersonii
AAAAAAAATACCAGCCAGGGGAGCAATCAATCCTTTATATCATCATGGATCTTGATGTTCACATTTCCCCAATCGTCCCACTAGTTTCTGTTCCTACTGTTTATCTGTTCAAGCCGGGATGCAAATGAGTTATTTAGATTGTTAATGGTTAACTTGCCACTTCTGCTCCTTCACCTCTATAGATGCTCCCCCCCATCTCCTCTTTGTCTTTCATTTTCTGTTGCTGTTGTTATCACAGAGACAGCCTGGATTCTGCAAACTACACCTCTTCACTGTCATCTAACACCCCACTCTGTTCCGCGTTTTCCCGTGCATTCATGATTGCAGCTGGAGACATCATCAAATTCAGGATCAATTATTTGGCAAGACTACTTCATAGGTGAGGTTGCATTCATCCACCAAGAAGCATGTAGTGTCTGGCTGTTTCCCTCTGGGGAATATAAATGGGAAGGATGATCACCACCTAGATCCATGACTTCATCAGAGGTGAGATGTGGCAGCAAAGACTAACTCTAGCCGTCCTTCTCTATCCATCGGCTGGAGTCCTCATGCGGACAGAAACTCCCTCATCAGTCCTTTGGTGATTGTGAAGTACAGTTGACATCGAATAACTGATTCTTTCCCTATCATTGCCATTTCCAAAATGAGTTGTTCTCCAACATCTTTGGTATCTCCCAAAGATGATTAAGGAGATCTTTATCACCATAGAAATTATGCAATTAAACATATTTGGTGTGTTCCAATCCACTACAGTTATTATCCTTATTGATGCCCCAATTGTCCCATCAGTAGGCAGCGGGAGTTTATTCAAGTTGGCTCCTGAGTCCTTTGGATGGACTCTAGTAGCCTTTAACAGATCCTTTGCTTTTTGGTGAGAAAAAAATATTCTAGGCTCACCTTGTATATTTTTCCAAAGATCCACAGCAGTTTTTGGTGGCCAGTAGTATTTAAAGACCATAATCTGGGCACCAGGAGTACTTTTCACTACTGGGTTAGTCATTGTTTCTGGACTTTTCCATGGACAGAACTAGAAAATGTGTTGTTATTTTTAAAATGAAATATATCACAAGAAGAAAAACATTATGACTTGATACTGATACTTGCAATTTAAATTTAGGAGTCCAGTGTGTTTACTTACTCTCACTCATCCGTCGCACACCAAAAATTGTGGTTCTCAGTGACCCCGGCATATTTATTTATTTGCTTTCTCCTGCCCAGAGCCAGGACCAGGGTGAGTCAAGTGAGGCCCGTATTGTGCGAAAATTCCAGAGGCACCACCCTCGGGCTGGGGCAGGTGCGTGAGTGCCTCCTCATCCATGCTGGACCCCACATGGCCACTGGAGGAAAACTGAGATAGAAAGTTCTGGGTTGGGAGCTTGCATTTAATAAATGAAGGCAAACAGAATGCTGCGACATTGCCTAACCCGAGGGAAATATGGCCAGCGAATGGCCCCAACGCCCTTCTTCCGTTGAGGATTCCAGAGCTACTCTCTCAACCCTTCCTGCAGCCGCTGCAGTGCTCCTCCGCCTTTTCTCCTTCATTAGACATTTCTCTTTTCTTTCCTGATCTAGGAGCTCCCTTGTCTATCAACTGCATTCAAATTGTCCTGCCCTCACCCACCACAGGGGCTGAAGGCAGACCAAAGCAATTCTTTAGATGAAGAACATGGGGATGGTATCTGATTAAGCATTATGACCTTGCAAACTATTATTACATGTACTGAGGTCTCTTTTTCCCCATAGATATCAAAACCAACCAAAGAACAGGGCATCTACATTAAAACACACACATACACACACAAGACTCTGAAGCGTAGACGCAGGTAGGATGCATAAAATGAAACAGTCACACATTACAGCTACCACTTAGAATCACATAGTGCGCAGAGCATATTACACAATAGCTACTTAGCTGTCTGGGATAAATAGTGTCAGGTTACCTCGCAGAGTCTGCGTCCCCACCCATATATTTGGTAGTGGAGAGTTCTCACGCTGGGTCACATCATATAGTCTTTTCTTGATGACACTGGGCTTCAACGACCAGTGTAAACCAGCATCCCTTTGGGAGGATAGATGCTTATGAAAGAGAAAAATTCTTCTTAGAGATCATGATTCAGCATTATTGGGGTAGAGCCCAAGAATCTGCATGAACCAGCTCGCTCTGATTCTGCTACAGAGAAATCCCACCCGTGGGTGTTCTTCTCCTGGTCCTGGCTCATGGCTTGGGTTTTAAGTGAACTTTTTCTTGGAATCGATATTCACCCTTTACTTGGTCCTGCTGGTAAACTACATACAGAAACTTCTCTCTTGTGCCTGTCAGGGACATCAAATCACCTGTGCCCCTTAGGGTATGTCTCCTAATCTGCTGGGTTTAGTTCTGATACGTACAGGTGGGTGTGGACTTC
Organism: Taxidea taxus jeffersonii; assembly: GCA_003697995.1. NCBI lineage: Eukaryota > Metazoa > Chordata > Mammalia > Carnivora > Mustelidae > Taxidea > Taxidea taxus. Next base: position 21,144 of record ML109069.1, read on the forward strand.
ATTGGGACATAAGACTGTCTTCACAGAAGGTCTCTTCCCACCGGCAGGTATGCACAGCCAAGCAGAGCTGTCAATTTTAGACAGGTTGTAAGGCCACTCCGGGTGTCCGCATAACTCACCAGAAACACCTTGATTATATAAATTTCAAAACCAAGTATTAGGAATATAAATAACTCAATTTTCCTGAGAACTAATTATTACCCAGAGTCCCTCTGCATGAGTTTCCAGAAGCCCAGAGCTACTTCCATGGGGCTGGGAATCTGGACACTGAGGTCAAGGGCACTGGGGGACACAAGTCACAAAGTTGCTGTGGGCCTGGGTTCCAGCTCTGCTCCTTGCCTGGTGTGGGCTTTGGGAAACAGGCCCTTTCTTTCTCAGGGCCATCAAGGGTACCTTCCTTCTTTATAGCTGAGGACGATCTCCTGCAGGACTTGGGGGACGTCAGGGAGAGAGTAGATGAGAGAATGAAGAACTGTAGTTATTCACACCTTCCATGCGTATTTACGGGGCGCCTACTATCTGGCAGGTTGGCTGGGGAGACAATGACAACCAAAGGAGACATGATGTCTGTTTTCAGGGAGCTTAGAGTTCATCGGGGTAGGCAGACATGAACTGACTAATCAAATAAATGACTGAAGCTGTGACAGTGGTCGGTGCTAAGAAGCAGAGGTCAGCGGCCAAAGCCACGGGCCCATAGGCAGGGAGCTCACCATCAAGGAGCACGGAGAGGGCTATGACCCAGAGGTCCTACCCCCGAACCACTGCCTGGCTGAGGGAAGGCAGCAGCAGCAGGACTGGTGGAAGGCAGGGTGGAAGGGAGCCCGGAAGGGTGAAGCTGGAGGAGGGCAGCTCGGTTCAACAGGGAGCCAGGCGGGAAGGACTCCTTGGGGTCTGGACCTTCACACCTTGCGCCCTGCCATGGGTGTGATAGACCTCACACTGTGCCCTCTGGATGTCGTTTCATCCCCCAACCCATTGTGTACTCGTCAGAGCATCTGTCTCGCTGTTGTGACAGGTGTAAAGGGGCAATATGGCATGGTGGTCAGAACACAGGCTGTGCAGCAAACAGACTTGGTGTTCCGCTCGAAGCCAGGCACACTGCTGTGTGACCTCAGGCAGGACGCGGCATCTCTCTCAGCCTGGAACCAGGAAACGGTACCACTTTCCTCACAAGACCCATATAATGAATTAGTACATGTCGAAGTTTGTCGAACAGGACCTGACACATAGGAAGTGGGGAACAAATGCGAGCTATTTGTATTAATAGTGCTCTAAGCACTTGGTATGTCATAGCTCAAGTCACTTCTTGCAAAAACCCTATGACAGTCAGTATTATTACTGATACTTTATAGATAAGAGTTCTATCATTCATTAAAAAATATGTTCGGTTTAGAGAACAAATAGATGGTTGTGGGGAGGAGGATGGGTGACATAGGTAAAGGGACGGAGAGTTCGCTTATTACAAGGAGCACTGAGTGATCTGCACAAGTGTGGAATCACTATATTGTACACCTAAAATGAAGATAACACTGTATGTTAATTGTACTTGAATTTTAAAAAAAAGAAAAAAGAGAGAAAAAAATACGTTAGGTGCTGTGCTAGGAGCTAGGATTGGCAATGAGCAGAAGAAACACAGGCCCTGTCCTTACACGCAGGAAGAACAGTTAAAATGCTCCTGGGCCCCAACTGACCAAGCCTGGGACGATTGGAGCCTCCACATAAACAATGATAGTAAAAATGATAAGATGTTGAATAAAACAGAAATGCATGAGTCCATCCTAATATAAGTACGTGAACGCACAGATAGAGGTGTGGGGGAAGATTCTTTGTTATGTTAGAATGCCAGTTAATGAATGCAGAAGAAATGGTGGAGTTTTTGAAAAATTGCCCATTGACAAACATCATAGTAGAAACTGATTCAGGCAAGAATTACCAGGGGGAACACCTGTGTGGCGCAGTCAGTCAAGTGGCCGACTCATGATTTCTGCTAAGGTCGTGATTGAGATGAAGCCTTGCATCAGGCTCTGCACTCAGAGTGGAATCTGCTTGAGTTTCTCTCTCTCTCCCTCTGTTCCTTCCCACTGTGCTCTCTCTCTTTTAAATAAGTAAGTACATTTTTTTAAAAGGGGGAAAAAAAGGAATTATTAGCGGATGCTAAAACCACAGAGTGAAGTTTGATGAGGAATGGGATATTTACCTGCTCTCAAAATACTTCTTAACTCCAAGAGGAAAATCCTATCTTTTTTTTTCTAAGTTAACCACAACTCTTTTTTTAGAGCTTTCATTCAAGTTCAACACTTCCATACAGCACCCAGTGCCCACTACGACAGGTGCCCTCCTTAACCCCCATCACCTGTTTCATCCATCCCCACCCTCCCCCCTCCCCGCCCTCCTCTCCACTCTGGTAACCATCAGTCTGTTCTCTGGAGTTAAGAGCCTGTTTCTTGGTTTGCCTCTCTCTCTCTTTTTTCCTCCTTATGCTCAGTTATTTTAAAATCCTGACTCTATAGTAGAAAATCCTGGCAGATACCACCCTAACCGAGTTGATGAAAGTGAACATCACCAATGAGGGACAAACAGACTCCATGTGCCTCCTGATCTGATGGGCTGAGAAGGTCACTATCGCTCTGTGGTATTCATGTCAAATATGCATGACCGTGAATTTAATCATGAAGAAATTGCAGACAAACGCAGATTTAGGGACATTCTACCAAAGAACTGGTTTATACTCTTCAAAGATGTTCAGATCATGAAAGACAAGGGCGGACTGGGTGGGGGGGGCAATTCCAGATAAGAAACTTGACAACCCAGTGTAATGTGTGATCTGGATCCAGGGCAAGAAAAACGGGTTTTCTTTTTTGCTATAAAGGATATTACTGGGACACCTGGAAAAATATGAATGTCTGTAGATTACATCATAATATTACATTTATATTAGTTTCCTGAATTTGAGAACAGCACTGTAGGTAGGAAAGATAATGTCCTTGTTTTTAGGAACACATACTAAGAGGTACTAAAAGATAAAAGAACTTCATATTTGCATCTCTCACATGGTCCAGAAAAAAAGAAATAATAATATTATAATAATAACAATAATGTATATGTACATATAGAGAGAGATATAGACCAATAAACCAATAGATAAAGTGATAGAGCAAATGATGTAAAATGTGAACGTTTGGGGAGTCTGGGTTAAGGACATACAAAAGTTCTTTCTACTATTTTTGCACCTTCTTTCCCTAAATATGAGATTATTAGAAATTAAAAGCTGTCAGGCGCCTGGGTGTCTCAGTGGGTTAAGCCTCTGCCTTCAGCTCAGGTCGTGATCTCAGGGTACTGGGATCGAGCCCCGCATAGGGCTCTCTGCTCTGCAGGGAGTCTGCTTCCCCGTCTCTCTCTGCCTGCCTCTCTGCTTACTTGTGATTTCTCTTTCTGTCAAATAAGTAAATAAAATCTTAAAAAAAAAAAAAAGAAATTAAAGCTGTCAAAAAATCAAGGACACCTCACCCCTGCCCCCATGCCTGTTTTGGGGGAGCGGTGCGGGGCAGAGGGGAGGAGAGGGAACCGTGACCCCAGGGCTGCAGATCGGGCAAACCCACCCAGGTGTCTGCACCTCTCTGTAGACAGAGCCGTTTCCGGCGGGCTGGGGAAGGATGCTGACAGCAAGAAACATTATTCCTGGCCCTTCGCCAGTGCGGGAGGAAACAGTGAGAGGAAACAGTGAAAGCTCCGTAGGGCTGAGATGCTGGCGCCAGAAGCTGAGGCGTGGGCAGGACGTGGGGTCCCTGTGGGACTTGTAGCCAGCAGGGCTTGCTGGGGACCAGGGATCTGCTGCCCGGTGGGGGCTCTTTCCCACTGCAGGGAAAGGGGAAGGAGGGACTGGAAAAAAGAGAAAGGGAACAACTAATGTTCACGAGGCACCCCCCATCTACCAAGCACTGTTCTGGCTGGTTTACGTTTATTACTTCACTAATCCTCACAGAAGGTTTGGAGACAACCTTTGCTATTATTCCCATTTTAGAAAGGAGGAAGTAGAGGCTCAGAGGAACAAAAACAGAACTTTTGCGTGGGGTCAGGATGGTGGACTAGAGATGCTCACTGATTTTTATGGTGAAAGCCACAACAACAAAAAAGCTGGTTAAAATAAGAATTTAAGAAAATTAATCAAGGATCTGGCAAGAAAATATAAAACATTCTGAAGTCAAAATCTAGGTGAAATCAGGAGTCCAGACAGGTGGGCAGGGCAGAAGGGTTGCCTTTCACCTTGAGGGCATTTGTGAGATCATGTGACCTTGGCTTTGGTTCTGATGGGCCAATAAAGATGAGAAACAAGGGTCAAGCCAAGGTGGGAAACTAACAGAAGATACTAGCCCTGCACAAAGCTGATCTCCATCAGTTTAGGGAGAAACTAGAAGCACACCCTCCACCACCACCACCGCCTGCCCCAATCATCATCCCCACTAAAACCTACAAAGAGATCTTGGCACTGAGTTGAGGAGGCAAGCATTTTCCCTGAGAATTCATAACCTCAAATGCACGGCTGGTGGTTTTGAAACCTGAATTCACATTCTCTGTCCAACTAAAACATCTAAGCCGAAGTTGTAGACTGAAGTAACCCCGCAGAGATTTGGGCACGAGCGCTGAAGCAGGAAGAAGCAGATTCCCTCTTCTTTCCTGGATGTTCAGAAAGTGAAAAGATAAATGGAAAAAAAAAATAACGCAGACTCCATTACATAAATCACAGATTCAAAAATACATAAAGACTGGCAAAAACAAAGATTTCACACAAAAGCCATGAAGGTGGAGAGGCGAAGAGCAAGCCAGCCCAGGAGTGGCCAGCTTCAAAGAACCCGGGCCAAAATACTTCACCTTTAACCAAGGGCCCACTCCAGAGATGAGTTTCTCAACCTAAGGCACATAATTCTTTGTTGTAGGGGCTGACACACTGTAGGATGTTCAGCAACGTCCCTGGGTTCTACCTGCCAGATGCCAGGAGCATCGATCCCCAGTCTGGACTGTGGCAACCAAAAATGTCTCCAGATGTTGCTAAATATCCCTTAAGGGGTGAACTGCCCCCGGTTGAGAACCACCAACCTAAACTAATGAACCTGGATGATAATAATAATGAACACAGGCCACAGATCTGAGCAGCCAGAGTAGGGATGGGAAGGCTTATTGTAGCTGGTGGGAGGTGGGGTGAAGCAGCTAAGGTCCAGAGAAAATAGTACAATGACCCAGTGGCAGCAAATCTCAGAAAGAGCCAGCAAAGCTATACTCCCTGAAAGAACCTTCCACAAATATCCGGGGCATGAAAATCCAACTCATTTCATGGCACATCATTTTTTTCTAATTGAGTTAGCACAGAATCAATACAAAGACGCTAAAAAAAAAAAAAAAAAAGTGGGGTGGGAAGATCTGCAAAGCCTGCTAGATAAAGAATAATGACAGGAAAAAAAATGTTCCCACAGAATAGATGAAAAAATCTGACTAAACATCGTTCTACAAAGGAACAAATCTTACTAAAACAAGTGCCTCCAGGAGGGAAGCCCCCAAAGCAGAAACGAAATGACTCTGGGAAGAGACAGCAAGGCAACAGGAGGAGATGAAAGGAGAACTGGAAGAACAGAGGGATAAGAAAAAACAAAATAGTTTCAGAAACGAGGATGCGCTTGGGAGGAGGACTCAGGCACAACACAATAAAAATGGAGGACAGACACAGGAAAGTGACAAAATGAGACAAAACAGAAAAAAAAGAAGTTTTTTTTTTTTAATTAGATTTAAATTAAATTTTTAAACTATTTAGGTATTTCAAAAAGACAAAAGAGAGCCAATATATACATAATTGGAGTCTCTAGACGTGGAACACAAAATGATGAAATACAACAAATATTTGAGAATAGCATTGAGGGAAACGTGCTTGAAATAAAATATGTGAATCTATGAAGGACACCATGTGTGCCAGAGAACGTGGGCCTAGAACAGTGCTTTCCAAGACTCTCCTAATAAAATTACCAGACTTCAGAGATACAGAAGATAGCCTTTGAGCAGCCAGGCCAAACAAACAAACAAACAAACAAAAACCAAAAATCAAATCTGATCACTCGTACAGGGACAAAATCAAGCCGGCCCCAGCATTATTCAATGCCAAACAGTGGCACAACCCTCATAGGGTAAGGATTTTATGTGCCATCAAGTTGTTCCTCAAGCATAAAAGCTACATTCTTAGACATACGAGAACTCGGGGAGTATCGTGTGCATGGACCTTCTTGAGGGAACTACCTGAGAACAAACTGAGACCACCAGGAGGTGACCAGGGAAGCCACGGCAAAAGGAGGACTGGGAGCAAGCACGGAATATATATTTAAAAGTAGACTGAGGATAAAAGGAAGCATGGGCATCTGCTTGTATAAATGTGTACAGGCTGCCATAATAGAGGAATGACATATCTAATCTGAAGTGAGAGGAGAAAGTAGAAAGAAGATGAGAATAGAGAACATTTCCTCATGGCCCTGACTGTGATAGCTAAGAGTTAAAGAACACCATCAAGAACTGAGAAATCAAATAGTAGAAGCATATTTAATATGGCATATTAATAATACAAAGTTAAACATGTATAGAGATTGTTTTGCATTGCACTGAGGAAGGGATGAGGGGAATGTGCCAATTTTTTACTGCTCATTCTAGGAGATTAATAGATACTGCCTGATATACAGGGAACAAAGCTTGCTCTACAGTATTATAATTATGAAGGCAAACACTAGGAAAAATACAAAGAAGCCTTCCTCATTAAGAATTTTCATTGCTCTGGCTAGGACCTCCAGTGTGATGTTGAATAGCGGTGACAGGAGTGGGCACACTTACCTTGTTCCTGATCTCTGGGAAAGCTTTTGTTCCTTTACTGTTAGGTATGATATTAGCTGTGGGTTTTTCATAAGTGTCTCATAATTGTGTTGAGGAAGTTGCCTTTTCTTCCTAGTTGCTAAATGTTTTTATCATGGAAAGATGATGGGTTTGTTGAACCATCCTTGCATTCCTGAGATAAATCTCATTTGGTCCTGGTGTACAATCCTTTTTAATATGCTGCTGGGTTCTCTCTGCTAGCATTTTGTTGAGGATTTTTGCATCCATATTCATAAGGGATACTGGCATGTAGTTTTCTCATAGTTTCTTTTCTCTTCTTTTTTTCAAAGATTTATTTATTTTAGAGGGGGGAGGGAGAGAGAGAGAGAGCACCAGTGGGAGGGGCAGATGGAGATGGAGAATCTTAAGCAGACTCCAAGCTGAGCAGGGAGCCCATGGGGCTCAGTCTCGCAACTATGAGATCATGACCTGAGCTGAAACCAAGAGTCAGATGCTTAACTGACTTTGCCACCCAGGGGCCGGTCTTGAAGTTTCCTTGTCTGGCTTTGGTAGCAAAGTAATACTGGCCTCATCAAATGAGCTGGGAAGTGTTCCTTTGCTTCTGATTTTTGGAAGATTTTGAGAAGTATTGGTGTTAACTCTTTAAATGTTTAGTAGGATTCACCAGTGAAGCCATCTGGTCCAAGATTTTGTGAAAAGGTTTTTGATTAGTCATTCAACCTCTTTACTGTTATAGGTCTGTACTTAACTAATTTTTTAAAAATATTTTTTTTTCAGATTAAATCTCAAGATAAAATCCAACTCTCCACTGTTTAAGAGACACATCTAATACAAACTTAAGAGGTTGAAACTAAACGACAAGCAAAGCTATACCAGGCAAAGAAAAAAAAAACAAAACAATGATTAGCAGATGTTATGATTTAAGTATCAAACAAAGTACAGTTTGGTCCAAAGAGAATTAAGCACGATGGAAAGGATCGTGTATCAGCTGCTACTCAAATGCTGACACAACCATGAACACCTGTGCAGCAGATAGCCCCAGGATTTGCCAGAATTAACCACAGCAGTGCAAGGACACTTGGAGCATGTGAGCAGGACTGAGCAGGACTGAGCTCATCTCTCATTGCCCAAGTAGTATGGTCACTAAGGCAGCCCCGCTATAACGAGAGAGGGTTACAGCACCATGCCAGAGAGAAGAAAGAACTTTATTTTTCTCTCCTGTAACAATCCAGGATGGCCAATGGCTCTGTTCATTCAGTGGGTCAGAGGCCTAAGTTCCTTCCAGGTTGGGACGCTGTCATCCCCTAAGACCATGCCATCCTTTGCTTGGTGGAAGCCAAATGACCACTATATGCCCACTTTGATCCTAGCAGGAGGGAGGCGAGATCACAGAGCTAGCACGCCCACAATCTCGGGCCTGGGTTCACAAGTGGCAGATACAACTCACTTTCACATTTGATTAGAGAAAACCTGCCATCTGTCACTGGGTAAAACTAAATCCAAGGAGTGGGGTGGTCTGGGAGTGGCTGAGTCTCGTGCCTGGGACAAAGGACAGAACAGATATTCAGGGACCACTACATATCTGTAGCCACTAAACACCTGAGTGTGCTCATTCCCCCTTGAGTAGGACACACTCAACCCTCCTCCCGGAGAGACACCAAAGTTACCGTACTCCAGATCGCTGAGTGAGGCACAGACCCCTCTACCAGGTTCAGATGTGGTTCTTTGTGGTCTGATGGCCTATAGACTACAAGACAATTCATTTGTCCCACCCACCTGGCCAACGGGCAATGGTGAAGCAGAGAGAACAAATCTGTGATAGGTACCAATTACAGAAGATGAGCATGGGCAATGCTCCCCAGTCCTGGGCAGGAACTGTGAGGACCCCTGACCAGGGCTGGGATGCTCAGTCCTCCGGAAGATCCTCCCGTCTTCTGTCCTCATCTGAAGTGGATGTCAGCAACTATGTCTTCCTTTAGGGCTGTTCTGGAGCCTAAACACTTATGGGCTTTTGTGGTTTCTTTAGAAAAACAATTCCCTGGGTGATTTATTAGGGATCACAGTTTGTTTGCTTCCTGTCCTGGTCCTGAGCCCCTGTCATCCTCCCCCATCCCACTGCGGGAGCACATTTGGGGTGGGAAGCTGATGTCCCCATCCCAGTCAGGAGAATGGGACATTTTTCTGGTGTGGAAAAATCTGCTCTGGGTCAGATTGGTGGGTAAAAGCCTCTGGCCCTGCTGCAGATGGAGGGGAAGGCCCAGATAATGCAGAGAGATCCAGTGGGAATGCAATGGTTTGGGGGAGGACAAGAGCTCATTTCAGCCAATGGCCTGTCTTGAGTCCCCATCTCACCTCCACAGCTCAGTGTCATGAGGTCCCCAGGCCTTGCTCTCATGCTGGGTCAAAGGCAGACTGCAGGCAGGCCTACATTCTTCTGGGAAGAACAAGAGGGACATGCCCACGGTCTTAAATCCTTGGCCCACCATGGCTTGCCCTGCTTGCTTGCTTATTCCAGGAAACTCTGGCACGTGGCCATGCTCATGGCAAAGAGGGCCTGAGAGATTGGGTCTAGCCACGTGCAGAGAAAGACACAGAAAATGGATTTCAGTGGACTGTGAGCAGTCTCAACTCTGGTCTGTCCAACTGGCTACCGGATATCTGCGAGATTTCCCTTCACAACAGAACACATTCACCCCCTCTCTAGGCACGTCAATCCCAAATTCCATCTGGCTACACTCCAGGCCAAAGTATAGTTTATTGGGGAAAAGGAAGGCCTCTCTAGAGCCACGTATGGCTCTTCATGGCCCAGGGACGTGTAAACTTCAAGACAGCCTCTCTGTCCAAGCCATCCTACCCCCCACAATGGCCCCCTCCCTACACGCCCAAATACGCTGGTGGACAGGAATGGGGAAATCACAGATTCTCATGTGGTAAAGGGAAGAAGAGAAACATTGAAAAGTCACCAGCGCATACATGCAAAGGTGCTCAACATCACTCATCATCAGGGAGATGCAAGTCAAAATCACAATGAGATACCACGTCACACCTGTCAGAATGGCTAAAATAAAAACAAAAACAAAACAAACAAATAAACAAACAAACAAAACACAAGAAACAAGTGTTGGTGAGGACGTGAAGAAAAAAGAACCCTTGTGCACTGTGGGACTGCAAACTGGTGCAGCCACTCTGGAAGACAGTATGGAGGTTCCTCAAAAAGTTAAAAATAGAGCTGCCCTATGATCCAGTAATTGCGCTACTGGGTATTTACTCAAAAAACACTAATTCAAAGGGATACACGCACCCCTGTTTATAATAGCATTATTTACAAGAGCCAAGATACAGAAGCAGCCCCTGTGTCCATCGACTGATGAATGTATACTATGGAATATTACTCAGCCAGCAAAAAAAGAAATCTTGCCATTTGTAATGACATGAAAGGAGCTAGAGAATATCATGCTAAGTCAGCAGTCAGAGAAAGACAAATACAATTTGATTTCACTCATATGTGGAATTTAGGAAACAAAACAAATGAGCAAAGGGGGGAAAAGAAAGAGGGAAAAAAACCAACAGACTCTGAACTATAGAGAACAAAACAATGGTTACCAAAGGGAAGGGGTATGGGGATGGGCAAAATAGGAGAGGAGTTAAATTTTTTTAGATTGCTAAATTTTTAGATTGCTAAATCACTATATTGCATGAATAAAGCCAAGATAACACTGTATGTGAACTACACTGGAATTAAAATTTTAAAAAAGAAGTCATTGGTACATGACAAATTGTAGTAGCAACTGGTGAGGACTCGCTCTGGCATATGAGACTAATCTGGCCAACCCAGTCCTGGAAAATTCTCCTTTCCCCATCATCCTCTGTGACCACTTCTGAAGTAGGTGTTAAAAGTTCTGACCTCCGTGGGGCTCAAACAATTGTAATCACCGGTCAATTCCTACTTTTCTTGGCAATGCCTTCAAAAAGCTTCTGGTCTAGGTGCTTCTAGTTAGTTCCAGGTGCTAACAACCACACCCAAAGATGTTTTCTCAGCAGAGTTTGAAGCCTGTTTTATTACTTTGTTTCCTGCTCTGGCCCAGCTAACTTTGATTCGGGCTCCTGGGGGGAATTTTAAAACAATAAGTCTGAGTGGGAAGACAATACCCTTAACCTAACCTCGCTCCAGGGCTGGATCCTGTACTGGGCCTCCTGGGTGGTCTTCCAGAAAGGCTGTGAGCCTCAACAGCTGATTTTCTTCTATGTGGATGACAAAGGGCTTTCACCTCTCAGACGCAGTGTTTCCAGATACTCTCTATTCCTTTCCATCTTTCGTGTCTTTCTTTAATAATCTGTTGAAATTCATAAAGAACAGCAACCAGTATACACTAATATTCCAGCTCTTTCTAACCACTTCTCCTAGAGCTGTGAGCCCAGCCAGTATATGACCAGCCTTCCAAAGTGTCAGAAAATGGTTTTATTGCTGTTTTTCCAAGGTATAACAAGAGTATCCAACTTCCCAGCCCGCAATGCCTGTACCCTTCCCACCTGCAGCAAAACCACTAAGTCAATGCCTCATATTGTAGGGGTTTTGCTAAAACAGCAGTAATAAACTGCCAGTATTGTTCTTTGTTTATTTAGGGCCGGGGAAGGCGGCTATAAGAATGAGAGTCTAGGGACGCCTGGGTGGCTCAGTTGGTTAAGCAGCTGCCTTCGGCTCAGGTCATGATCCCAGCGTCCAGGGACTGAGTCCCACATCGGGCTCCTTGCTCGGCAGGGAGGCTGCTTCTCCCTCTGCCTCTGCCTGCCTCTCTGTCTGCCTGTGCTCGCTCTCTCTCTCTAACAAATAACTAAAATCTATAAAAAAAAAAAAAAAAAAAAGCCCTTAAAAAAAAAAAAGAATGAGAGTCTATAATGATTTAGTGGCTCAATGAAGATGGAAATGGGTTTCTTTCACATGTAATAGTCTGTGGTGACCATTCCAGATTGGCAGGCTGTTGGGTTCCACAAGGTCATCCAGAAGCCTGGGGGCCTTCCGTCCTGTTGCCCTGCCATCCTCTAGGCCATTGGCCTCAGCGGTTTGATCATCACTGGGTTGCAGACACATCCACGTTCACACTTGTGGGAAGGGGATAGAGGGCACGGGGATGGTGGCAGGGTGCGATTTAAGGCCAAGGCCTGGGAGGAACCCTGTTCCCTTGCTAGTATACGCCACTGGCAAGAATGTAAACAATTGAGAGACCTACGTGCAGGAGGGACCTAGAGGCTGGCTGTGTGCCTTGGAGGAAGGGGAAAATCAGTGTTGGTGGGCAATTGGCAGGCTCTTCCCTGTGCCTGGGAGCTGAATGGGCAGGTTGTCCTCATGAATCACATGGCCGTGAGCACAAGCCGAGAGGACGTTGGTCTCTGTGGGAGGCCCTGGCCCTCCCACCCCAGGCACACACTTATTGCCCATCCAGAACGCTGGGCCGCCAGACCACAATGACACACGTTTGCTTGGCCAATTTTACCATATCCAGAATGTACTCTACCGTACCCTCTAAAATGATGCCCAGCCTGTACCGATGGGTGCCTGAGAGAGACGCATGGCAGCTCCAGGAACCTGCTGGGGGACAGAAGGGTGTGCTAGCCTCGAGTCTCCAAGAAGCAGATGCCAAGAGAGGATTACGTGTGCAAGGATGTCATTAGGAGACATGCACATGGGAAATGAACTAGAACGAGCCAGTGAAGATCTGAGGGAGTCAGGAGGGCAGGCCTCCATGCAAGAGTGACCCCGAGAGAAGGGGACAGGAAGAGGTGACCATGGCAATCTAAGAAAGCTTCAGCAGAGCCACTGGGAAATCCTCAAGCCAAAGTCGACCAAGAAACAAATCCGTGTCTCCCAGAACAGTTCTGCCCTAGTGTCCCCAGCTGTGCACATGGTCATTGGTGGGAAGCAGCTCGTTGTGGGGAGGGGATGGGATGGATGTCAGAGCTAGGGCTGCTCTGATCAATATCTCGCCTGTCCCAAGAAGTCTGCAAGGCCATTTCTCACGGCTGCCATGGGAGGTTATGGTTAGAACTGGGGTTCATACTCTAGACAGAGTACGGGATTTAAAAATTCTGAAATTTAAAAAAAAATTGCACTAGGTGGCCACCCTGCTCACCACTGACAAGTTGTGTGGCATTGGGCAAGAAACGGAATCTCTCTGATCCTTGTTAGTTTCCTCATGTGTGAAATGCCGGGGAAATATTATCAGGATGAAAGTCGAGTTCCAGCAGGAGGTACTCACTAAAGGGTGGCCTTTCTTTATCCCCTCCCCATTTTGCCAGAGCTCAGTGGGTCTAGGGGTACTCCACACGTGCTCCCTGAGGAAGGAATCCCAAGTGCACAGCAGACCCCAATTCCCTAGGACAGCAGATAGCTCCTCCCTCTCCGCCCCACAGCGAGTGGGCCTCAGAGGCCAAGCTGGCTTGCAACGAAGTCCGAGAAGCACCCTGATAAATATCTCCCCCAGGGCCGAAGGGAAATATTTAGAAGAGACTGCCGGCCAGGCCTGGGACGGCCACTTGTTACCTCCCCTGGGCTCCAGCTTGTTTGAAAACTCATCACCCAGGCTAGGACTGTGGGCTGAGGCCCAGGTGGGGAAGGGAAGGAAGGAGGCGTCTCCTTGGACAAGCCTGTAAATCCCGGCGGCAGACAGCAGACGGCTGGGCAGGCTTCCACCCACCCCAGGCACATGCCGGCTCTACAGCTCCTGAGAGGCGCTGTCTCTGGCTTCTCTCTCCCGGAGTGCCCCTTCTCCAGAGCACGTTCACAGCCGCCTTCCCTCCCTCCTACTCTCTGGGGGCCCCTCCCCCCACCCACCCGCCTTTCTTGTCTCTCTCCAATGGTCGCCCCGATTCTTCTCCATCTCTTGACGCCTTCTGGGGCTCCTGAGTCTTGAGTGTGTAGCTCTCTGCACTTCCCCATCTCTGGAGGTCTCCGAGTCTCCCTGTCTCCCCGAGGGGCCTTATTCCTCTCTGCCTTGCTGGTTCTCATGCTCTCTTGCTCCCTCGGCCCATCTCTCTCCCTCTGGTTCCTCCTCTTCCACCATTTGACCTCTAAGCCTAGCTGCCTCCTTGGAGCTGTGTGCTGCCTTGGAACTCCTTCAAGCCACAAGGAGCAGCAGAGTCCTGAAAGTTCCATAGGGACCTTGGAGCAGCACCCCAATCCCCCATCTGCCCTCTTCCTCTGTGTATGGCGGACATGGTCAGAACCAGAGGGCCACAGCACCCCAGCCCCAGCCTGCTCGCTCTGATAATAGAGCATTCCAACCTCCTCTCCCTTCCCCAGGCCCTCTCGGGGTCACTGCCTCTTCTAAATGTCTTTCTGCATCCAATCCTTAGAACTCACTGCTAGTTACAGGTGATACTAAGAAACTGGGACAAATAGGACATCATTTTTATACCAAAGGGAGGGAAATTGGCTTAATTAAGTGTACAGTATCTATTCAATATAATTTTATAAAAACCATGATGTAGAGCCATACATACAGGTATAAAACACAAACCCAGGTAAGTCAAAAAGTGGATTAAAAGTAGTATTTAGAGCATAAACCTGTCTTGTAAAAGAAAAGAAATATGCATAACGTCCAAAACCACATTTTTATTTCAGGGTGGTGGGAGTATAAGAAACTTTTTTTTTGTGATGAACAATTAAAGCCCACCAGGACATAGGCAAGGTAGGCATCAATCTTCTTTGCTGCCCCTTTATTGATTTTAACCCAACAAATATTTCTGAAGCCCCAACTGGGTGCTGGCCCCTCCCAGAAGCTAAACAGGAACTAGAGTGATAAGATATGTAACAGATCCCATGACAATCCCCGGAGACTGGCCAGGGTGGACCCAAGGAGACCCTTCAGGTAGGTCTTCAGCTGGGGCTAGTGCTGAAGGTAAACAGAAGAGGCTCTCAGGGGCAAAGCGTACCAGCAGGGGAGAGTGCCCAGAGGGGAGCCATCTAGCTAGGATCAAAAATGTGAAGGGTGTGGAACCACCTTCCCAAGAAGGCTTGGGGCACCCCCCCCACTTAAACAGCAGAAACAGGACCTACTGCTAAAGACAGAAGTTACAACAGGGGAGGAGGATGAGGGACTAGAATAGGGTTGGGTTGGGG
>ML109069.1:36520-52664 GCA_003697995.1 Taxidea taxus jeffersonii
GCAGTGGCCAGTGTGTTCCCATGGGCTAGGCAGGGCCAAAGACCCCCAAGGCCCTGGGCTGGCTTCCTAGATGGGAGGACATTCTTTCAGGCCCTGTGGGTTCTATTTTTGTTCCTTTGTTTCACTTCCTCCGCTCCCCTCTTCTGCAGAGTCCAGGGCTAGGAGAGGCGTGGTGTCAAGAGGCAGTACAGATGCCCTGTGGGCTGAGCTGAGCTCCAGCACCAGAGGGCACCCGAGAACAGAAACTGCAATCTCCAGAGAGGAGGCAGGCGGGGTAGGGAAAGCACCCAAGCTCTGCATGGATCTCTGAACTACTCAGCCCAGGGCCTGGCCACGGTGGGTCAGATCTGAAGCAACCCTGGAGGGCTTGACTGGGTGGGGGCCCCAAGTCAAGGCCCCAAGTGGGGACCTGCCCTCTTCCACCGGATGTTGTTTATTACATAGATCGCCATCTACTGCCAGGTGATAGTGTTCCACTGCCAACCCAGAGGGTTTAGGGTATAGACAGGTGTGCCGGGGAGCTGCCGGAGACACTGGAAAGGGGCTGGTGTGATGGAGAGAGCCCTGGACACGAGGCAGGACAGCTGACTGCACCGCCACTACTTTCTGTGTGACCTCTCCCTCTCCCCTAAGTTTGTTTTCTCATCTGTAAACAGAGGGCGTGCAAAGACTCAGTGGTACCCAAGCGCCCTTCCGGCTCTGACCAAAGACATGCCCCACTCTCCCTGAAGAGCCCTGAAGAGGGCCAAGGAGGCTGGAGAAAGGGGACGAAGAACCAAAACGGCCGCTGTCTGCTTGGGGCAGTGCAGGGGCGCCCGGCACGGCGCTGAGTCAGCGCAGGGGACACGCAGCACTCTGTCGGGTCCCACCACCCAAATATCCCCTCTCAGGTCTCCCACTGCTGGCTCGGGCAGCGCCCCACCCGCCGCCTGGAGGGGCGCCGAGGGAGTGGGGTGTTTTGCGGTGAAGGCGGGACGATGACCCTGACCCGGCCTCCCTGAGAAGTCAACCTCACCAACCTCACCAACCTCTCGGAGCCGACCTTCGCCTCGCGGGCGTCTCCGCTCCATCCTGGACGCGGGCGATGGGGAACGGAGTAGGGAGGCAGGAGCGCTCGGGGCCGGTATGGATCCACTTGGGGAGGCGAGTAATGGCCCCGGGGAACCGCGGGCGCGACCTCGTTCCAGTGATTGAAGTTTGTGGAGTTACTTCTACCCGGGGATCCCCCCCACCCATTCCAACCACATCCTTCCCCACCTTCCCCAGTCTCAGGAGCCTGGGCCCCGAAGGTTCAAGAAGTCAAGAGCCTGGAGAAATGCACTGTGCAAATATATTGACTTTATTTGTCTCCGTTCGGGAGCCTCACAGACATATCCAAGTAAAAAGATCGTTAAATAAACGCCGTCAGCCATCGCAATGCAAAAATAAATATCAGTCCTCCGGCCGCAGCGGCAGCTGCGCCCCAAGTCCCATCAGCCGCGCCTAACAATTATAAAAGTGTTCAGCGAGAGTGTGTTGGCGTGAGTGTGAACGGGTGTGCGCTGGGGAGGGGGGCACGGCGGAGCGGTGAGCGGAATCGGAGTTGCAGACCCTCAGACAAGGGCGTGGAGCGGCTCTCGGGGAAGCCCCAGCGACCCAGCGCCGACTCAGCGCCGGCTCGCCTCCCGCACACACTCACGGCAGAGTCCGTACTGGGAAGAGTTAAAAAATAAACATTTACAAGGGCAAAGAAAGCGGCCCCCCTCCCGGCAGCCCCGCGCGCTCCGGCCCGGGAGCAGCGCAGCGCGGGGCGCACCCAGCAGTTCGCAGCCCCGCGAGAGGTCCCGGTCTTCGCGGGCCCCCGGGGCTCGGGCCCTCTGGGGCTGGGTTCGCGGGTCCACCGGCGGGCGGCACCCCTCACAGGGCCGAGTCGGAGTCGCTCGAGTCCAGGCTGTTCCTCAGTTTGCAGCTGCTGAGCTGCTCCCTCTGCAGCGACAGGCTCTGCGTGCTGCGGCGCAGGCACTCCAGGCTCTGCAGGAACGACTTCTTGGCCTTCTCCTCCTCCATGGGGGACACCCCTTCCTCCTCCACCTCCTGGATCTCGTCGAAGGTCACCGGCTGCGTCTTGAAGCGGGACTGGCGCGGCCGCCGCAGCCGGCCCTTGCCCTTGGACAGCTTCGCGGGCCGCACGGGCTGCGGGAACTCGTCCGCCAGGCACACGAAGTGCGGCATCACCGCCTGGTAGCTGGAGCAGATGCCCATCAGCTCGCCGGGCTTGGCGGCCGCCATGGCGCTGCCGGCCTCTTCGGGGCCGGGCGGCGGGGCGCCGGGGCTCTCGGGGGGCGGCCGCTGCGCCGGGGCCCCCCGGGAGGCAGCAGCCTGGGGCTCGCCGGGCGGGGGATCCAAATCTGCTGCGGGGTGGCGGCGGCCCTCGCGGGCCCGGGTCGGCGTTTTCTCGGGAGGGCGGGCGGGAGAGCCCGTCGGGGGGCGGGGGGCGCGGGGCTCGGCACGCGCTGCTGGGCTGCGCTCCCGGGCGCTCGCAGCCGCGGCAGTCACCGTCTGCCCCGCGGCGGCCCGGCCCGCCGCTTATATAGCCCGCTCCTGCCCACACGGCCGCGAGCTCGGATGACAGCGAATGCCATTTAAAGCGTGCGCGCCCCGCGCCCTTCCGCCTGACGTCGCCCCGCCGCTCTGGGAAAGTAACGGCCCTTTCCCCAGCGCCGCCCGCCCGCCCCGAGCCAACCCGGCTCCGGAAGGCAGGCCCCGCCCGCGGGGTTCCGGGAGCATCCGAGGCCCCGGGAGCACGCGACGGGGCGGGGTGGCCGGAGAGCCGGCGGGTGGGGGGTGGGGGGTGGGGGACTCGGGTCGGCGGACCCTGGGCTGCCACTGTCCGTCCTGGGATCCCCAAGTTCCTACCGACCGTGGTGGCCGGGGCGGCGCAGGTCCCCTTCCCCCTCCCAGATCCCAAATGCACACACTCAAGACGCTGGTGTTTCCGCCGCGGGTTCTGCGTTGGGCGCGTGGTGGAGGCAGCTCCCAGCCCTCCTCGCAGCGGGGAGAGCCGGGCGTCGGGACAGCCGGGGCACCTAGCTCCCCAGAACTGAGCTCAGAGAAAGGGCTGGATTTCTTCTCTGGATCCTTGTCACCCCTCCGCAGACAAACGCAAATCAACACACACACACAAACACGCACAGAGCCACGGACGAATAAAAACCCAGCCGGATTATTCCATTCCGCTTCTACCCTTCCCTAGCCATCTTCTCTCGGTCTCCCCACAACCCCACCCCCAGGTCCCTCGGGCACCAGCCCCCTATTCATGCTCAGAAGAATGACACTTGGATAGGCACTAATAACAGTGATAATAACTACAGCCTGGAGAGCTTCGCTCCAAACCAGCCAGTGAGCTTCGTTTTACATATATTACCCTCCTTAATCTTCCTAACAGCCCTGTGAGGTAATTGGTATTCCACCAAATTTACATACGACATAGTGGAAGCACAGAGAGGATAAGTAGCTAGTGCTTTAGTAATGGATGGAGCCAGCAGGCACTATTAGGGCCTCCTGCTGAAGGCTGGGACCCACCAGTGCCCCTGAGCCTTCTGAGAGCAGGTCCCCTGGTTTCCCTGGTAGGAACTCTGAGCACCCGCCCCCACCCCAACCACATAGGTCTCAAGGGCGGCAGGCACAGAGCCCAGCTCACCCTGCCTCCATCTTCCCCACTCCCTTCTTCCACAGGCACCAGCTAGGCTCCCAGGGCCACGGAAAGGAGGGAATCGATGGGATTTGGCCTCCATTCCTTCCACAGTCATTCAACAGATTCATTAAGGACTTCCTGGGTCCCAGCTCAGGGGTTACATTCCAGTGGGCAGGGCAGACAATAAATCTCAAAACAAGACTCTGATCTTGGGTGACAGTGAGAGAGATGCAGATGGAGAAAGGTGCAGAAGGCGGGGCCAGGAAAAGCTTCTCAGAGTGTTGATCTTTACGGTGATGCTGAGGGACAATAGTGTCTACTACGAGCTTAATATGGGCCATGCTCTAAGTACTTTTTATGTGTTAGCTCAACAGCTCTGGGAAACAAATACTTTTATTATTGTCGTTTACAGATAGAAAAACCAAGGCACAGAACAGGTAAGCAACTTACCCAAAGTCACACAGCTAGTAAGCAGCAGAGCTGAGATTCAAACCCAGGTCCTCTCCTGAGCCCTCACTCTTAACTTACACTGAAGCCCTTTGTCCTATGGAGTACAAAGAAGGAACCAGAGTGTGACCAAGTGAGAGTGTAAGGAGAGTGTTTCAGACAAAGGGAACCCTAGGGCAAATGCACCAAGGAGGGGAAGAGTCCGTGAGAAAAGCCATGTAGCTAAAGCAGAGTGGGAAGGGGGCAATGAGAAGCAGGGACAGTCACAGAAGGCCTTGATGGCCATGTTAAGGAGACAGCATTTGATTCTAAGGGCAATGGTAAGGCACTGGGGAGTTTGGGGCAGGCGACATGCTTCAATTCATGTTTTAAGAGCTCAATCCAGCTGCCATGTGAGGCGTAGACTGGACAGGATGGGGACGAAGAAGGGAACACACTTACAAGATCGAGACATCACCCAGACACAAGACACTGAAGATGTGGACTGGGTGAAGAGAGGGAGGGAAAAGGCCATATTTGGGATGTGTCTGAAGATAGAAGGAGAGGACTTGCTAATGGATTAGATGGGGGTGGTGGGAGGAATCAAGGTTGACTTTTATGTATTTGGCCTGAGCAAGTGGTAGATGGGGAAGTGGTCGTGGGGGTAGAAGGCTGGAGACGGGTAGGGCCATTGTGGATTCTGCTGGCTAGCCATCCAAGTCCTCTACCTATGTGGGCGAGGCCTGCATACTCATGTTATGTTACGTGAGAGAAAAATTAATTTATGTAATCTGAAGGCCACTGGATTTGGGATTTTCTTTTAACAGCGGCTTAGCGATACTCTAATGCAGAAATTGGTACCAGGAATGCAAAGCTGCCATGTATAAAAACCTAAAATCTGTGGCACTGGCTTTGGCAACAGGTGGTAAGCAGTACAGAAACCAGGAGTGGAGGACGAGAAGCTGGTGACCCTTGTTTGCTGTGACAAAACATTTATGAAAAACATTACCTGTGGTAATTGAGATGACGGGCCACATGCCCACTGAGCCTGTAATTCCAGAAAAATGGCTGCAAAGAGCTAAAAACATTTGCACATGTTGGCTCCTCAATGATGCTTTTAGCCAGAGACTCCAGCAAAGAGACTGGCTAGTCTGCAAGAAGAGATGAGCAAAAGGGGAGATAACAGAGAGAAGCGCTATTGTCAGGGCTGCAAAGCCCAGCTGGTTTTGTCCAAAGAGCAGAAGATCAGGCTGTCGTGGTTTGCAGCCTCTCTCCAAGCTTGTCTGTGACACCATGCAGAGGGATCACCCCTGCATCGAAGTACTGTATTAGCACTGCTGCCTTGTCATCCAAGTCCATTATTTTAGATGCCTTTAGGAGAGCTTTCATTACAATGAGAGAGAGAGGAATTGGGCAAGGCAGACAGACTTAATAACTCAGACAAGAAAGGAGCTCTGGGTATGGTTGCTGGCACTAGAGGCAGACCAAGTTTCTGAAGGAATTATTATTAACAAAATTGCAAGGCTGGACTTCAAAAGGCCATGATCCTTCCAGTCCAAATATGTGCTCAAAGACAGACCTCCAATACCCCATAGGGCAGTAGTAGAGAGTAATAAACAAGAAGGAATTTGCCAAGGGCAAAGTCAAGGGCCAGGGAGACACAGGGCAAGAACTTCCTCCACCACCAGGGCAGCAAAGTCCTCATGGTTCTAGAAGGGGGGCTGTGGCAGAGACTGGCAGCTATCCATCACCTGGGTCACATTTCTCAGCTTCCCTTGCAGCTAAGGTTGGGCCGTGTGTGGAAAAAGTCATCTGTGCAATGTCAGCAGAAGTCAACGGTTCGAATTCTGTCCCATTTGCATGAGAGGAAAGTCCCACCCTAAGCTTCCGTATTTTTCCCCATACCGACTGGAAGAGTGATTACCAGACAGACCCTGGATCCTTCCTGTTAGTCTGGATCCCTACAGGACCCTGTGGGGCAGAGCTATCTACCAACTTGAAACACTTCCCTTGGAGCTCTTACATGATAAAACAGTCAACTGAATATCTTTAAACTACTCTAATTTCAGGTCCCTATTATATTAACTCAGCATTGTCCTAACCAAGAGAGCCATAGACATCCAAGGTCAAGGTCAAGGAGGACATTGGAAGAACTCATGGACAGGTGAAGGATGGAGTAGCAGTTTGGGAGTCTTCAGGGTGCAGATGGGATAGTGGGTGAAAGGCCACCTTCCAGAGAAAGAACGGTTGGGAGCAGCCAACACTGGGGGGTGGGGCTCAGATGAGCCAGTCCTCAGAGAAGCAATGTCCAACAGGGTTAAGAAGGAAACCAGGAGAACAAGTCAGAATGCAAGAGAAGGAGGTTTCTACGAGGAAGATGATTAGAATGGCTGTCAAGAGACAGGTCCTAGCCCAGCTCTACCTGAACTTCCTGTGTGACCTGGGGCAAGCCACTAATCTCTTTGTACCACTGAGGCCTCAGCTCAAATGCTGCCCTATCAGAGCAGCCTTTCCTGGCCACCCTATTCCAAGTGGTCCTTTAGTCACTGTATACCTCTGACTAAACAGCCTTCTCACATGTTTGTTCCCCTCGACAGTGTTGTCTACCTTCCCCACCGGCCTGCCAACCTCCACCTCCCCAGTACCCCAGCCAGCGCCGGCCACAGCAGGAGCTCCGGGTTCCTTGTAAGTGGACTGCCACCCTGCTCCTCGTCTCCCCGTGACCTGTGCTCCCACAGCTCCTGGAGACACTGTCTCCACCAGGGCTTCCTTCCCAACATGCACAGCTCCTCTGGATCCCAAGTCCCCAGGCCAGGGACCGGGGTACCCTAGGTCACTCCTCTTGGCTTCCCTGGATAGAAGATTCCCCATCCTTAGCCCCAGGGAGGTGAAAGTAGGAAAAGAGGCCCTTGCTTCACAGCAACGGGCCCAGGTTAGCAACCAGCTCAGCCCCTGTCACTTCCGCTCTGCGGCAAGTCTGGCCCTGCTCACAGGGGGCTTCTGGGAAGAGAAGAGGCAGGGTAGGGAGATGGTCTTTGCCTCAAGGATGGCATCTGAGGTGCGCCTGGGTGGCTCAGTGGGTTAAACCTCTGCCTTCAGCTCAGGTCATGATCTCAGGGTCCTGAGATTGAGCCCCGAATCAGGCTCTCTGCTAGGCAGGGAGCCTGCTTCCCCCCTCCCCTCTCTGCCTGCTGCTCTGCCTACTTGTGATCTGTGTGTGTGTGTGTGTGTGTGTGTGTCAAATAGATAAATAAAAATCTTTTTTTTAAGATTTTTATTTATTTATTTGACAGACAGAGATCACAAGTAGGCAGAGAGGCAGGCAGAGAGAGAGAGAGAGAGAGAGAGAGAGGAAGGGAAACAGGCTCCCTCCTGAGCAGAGAGCCCGATGAGGGGCTCGATCCCAGGACCCTGGGATCATGACCTGTGCCGAAGGCAGAGGCTTTAACCCACTGAGCCACCCAGGTGCCCCTAAATAAATAAAATCTTAAAAAAAAAAAAAAAAAAAAGAATGGCATCTGAACTCCCACATGACCTAGCTTCCTGTTCCACCACTGACCTCCCCCAGCCCCATCCACAGCTCCACCTCTCCGGCTGCCTCCAGGACCAACCCCAGCCCTAGGTGGCCTTTTTAAACGTGCTGTGCCCTCCAGATCCACAGGAGTCAGCCAGGGGCCACCGTCGGGTCAGGAGAACACGAAGCTAGAGTCCAACCCCACTCTGCCCTGAGCTCATTCTGTGACCTTGAGCAGGTCCTACTCTCTGAGACTCCCTTTTGCACCTCAGCGCAGAAGTAATGCTGGGCGTCCACGATGAGTGTCCGGAAAGCACCTGGACGAGTGGCCGGCATGGCGGAAACATGAGAATCCAGTTCTTTTTCGTGTTCATTATCTCATGCTTAAACCTCCCCTGCCCCCCAGCATGGTTGAGGAGATGGACAGGGACTAAGAAGCTCCTGCTCGGGGGGATGGGGGTGCGTTTAGGGTCTGGGTGACTTATCCTCTGCCTGACTCACAAGGTAGAGGAGGAAACCAGACCAAGCAAGGTCAAGCTCTCAGAGCAACTAAGTAATGTCTCCATCGTCTGGCGTTACTACCAGTGCCCAAAGGTGGTCCTGGGGGGCAGTACGGGATATTAGCCTCCTTAGACAGCACCCCCAGTCCATATCTACCTTCCTCCAAAGATGTGGGGGGTTATGGGGTGAGAGCCAGTGAGAGCTGCATGTGTCAAGGAGGGGTGGGCAGATCTAGGGCCTCTGGAGGGGTCTGCCCGGGGGTCAGAGCCTGGGCTTTGCTGGGACAGGCTAGGTTGCCTTCCCGGGCCCAGTGGGGCAGAGGATAGCCACTAAAGGGGATGACGGATGGTTCTTTTTCTTAGTAGACCTGTAGCCCTGGGATTACAGAGGAGGGACACAGAAATGTCATCTGTTGAAGACTCACTATGTGTCTGGCGTTCTGCCAATGGTGCTTTGCTCAAACCTCCCCTAAAATCATCCTCACGACGTCCTTTGAGGGGGAGCCTAGCCATCACCTCCATTCTGTCGATAGCCTCAGGGTGCTTTGTAGCTCACCGGAGTCACTCTCAGAGCTACGTGCAGCGCCAGAAGCCAGGTAGGTATGCCTGGCCCAGAAAGCCCTGCTCCTCGCCTGCACCACCCCATCTCCCTGCGCCTCCGACAGGATGGGAACCGCACCTGCGGAGCCAGACGCGCGTGATGCCGTATCTGCTCCATCACCCGTGCACTCTGTGGCCTTGAACCAGTTGCTTCCCACCTCTGAGGCTCAATTTCCCTATCTCTGATGTGAGGAGGCCAGACTCACACATACTGGGGCCCAGCGGGCTCTAACATTTTCGAATCCTCAGGAGGATCAGGGATGAGGTGACCCGTTTGCAAGCAGGAGATGCTTCCTCTTGGGCCTGAGAGTGGCAAAGAGCCCAGGTTAAGCCTGCGGGGGAAGGCTCGCTGCCACGGAGGGGGTAGCTGGGGGAGCAGATGGGGCAGGAAGATGCAGCAGCCCAGGGAGGGGCTTGTGCCACCACCTCCTCCACCATCCCCACCCACACTTTGGCTTTTGGGCAGAGCCTAGGATTAAAAAAAGCAATCACCAGTTCTTCAGCTATTAACAGGGCTTTGTTTCCAAGGGAGCCTGCAGTACCCTAGCCCAGGTCAGATGGGGGCAGGGAGGCCAAGTCTGTCCTGCGAGGCAGAGAGGCAGTGAGCTGGGGAGGACACACAGTAAAGCAGAAAGAACTGGGCTGGGGCAGTTCTGCCCAGATGCTCCTCTGCTTCCTGGGGAGAGGGTGTTGGGGGGGCAGGAGGGTCAGGCCCCTTCTGGTGACTGCTTTGCCATCCTGGCATCTGAACTTTCACAGGTCAGCTAGAAGCCTTAGTCAGCTGGCTTCCCCCTACACTCACCCAGAAGTCTCTCCAGAGTCAATCTCATGCCTCCAAGGGCTGAATGAGGTGATGGTTATTCTAGATGTTGCCGTTTGGGTCAGTCTGCCCTATGGGTGTATCTGGTCTAGCCACTGTGTGTATGTGTGTACGCACACGTGTGTGCATGCCTCTGGGTGTGTGTAGGTGGAATGCAAATGTGAATGTGGCATAAGGAGTGGGGAGGGGTCAGCCACAAACACATCTTCTGTGGCAGGGCCTTTCTTGCCTCTGGACCCCACCCTCACCTCCTGCTGGGGCCATTCTGCCCCCACCAGCGAGCCCTCCATACCAAGCCTGGGACTCCAGCATCTTACCAACTGCTTCTGCCTCACTCGGAATTAGCACTTCGTCTGGTACAAGTGTGAGCATAAAAGTGTTTTGATAATTTTGCTGGAGGGTTGCCATGACAATCCCCAGCAAGTTCCAAGAGGGGGTGTCAGTGTGCACGAGAGAGAGAGAGAGAGAGAGAGAGAGAGAGAGAGAGAGAGAGAAACGGGAAGAGGAAGAGAGCCCGAGAGACACAAAGAGGGAGAGACAGAGAGAGGCAAGGAGAGGAGCCAGGGAGACCTCTGCGATCTCCCCAAGTCAGACCTTCAGCCTGAATTCAGCGCCCGCACCCCAGTGGCCCCATTCATGCAACAGTGAGCTCACTATCTCACGGGGGCTCACTGTAGACAGTGTGGTGGGACAGCAGCTGCTGGCTGGCAGGCTGCCAGGGCAGAGCTGGTCCCACAGGGGGAGGCACCCTGCCACCCTCCACTCTCAGGATAAGCCCCAGGGAGTACCAGGCTGGAGTGGAAGCAGGGAGATTTTCAGGGACTTAGAGCCAGAGCCCAGGAAAGACTCCTAAGAATCATGCCCAGCCTACAGGCCTGGCTCTGCTGACGCGGCTGATGGCAGCGCATTTCCCTGCCAGGGGCCTGCTTCCTGGCATGGCTTGGGCTTTCCAGAGGCTGGGCTTCTGGTTTTCTTACGTGCTTTCTTGCAGGTCTGAGTGTCCCTCTCCAGGGACCACTGGTGTGACAATCACTATATGGATAAGGATGAAATCTCACATCATCTGAGGCCCTTGAGCTTTGCAGAGTGGGTTCTCTCCCCTCTCTGGCCAAAGCAGGTATATCTCTGCTATCTTCTGAGATGAGGTCAGAGAGGCCCAGAAGGGGGCGGAAAACAGAACAAGTTCCCACACCATGTAGCAGTGCAGAGGCAGAGTTGGGATGGAACCCAGCCCTGGACCTTACCCCAGCCTCACTGTCCTCATGGAAGACAGGTTCTCTGGAATGGGTCCATCTGGCACTACCCACTTCACATATGGACAGGGAAACTGAGGCCCACAGACATTCCCCCAGCTAATGAGCATAAAGCCAGAAGTTGTCACTGCCTTTACCAAACCATCAGCCAGCCCCAGGTGCTCCTTAAAGCAAGCCTAAGAGACTTAAATTTCTGTTCCCAGGTTAAAGTGCCAGCCTTGGAAGGACGGTCTTCGGGTTATTGCCAAAACAGAGCAGAGGGCAGCTAGAGCCGGCCGGGGACCCAGAGGCAAGGAGATGAGCAGTTTGCCGGGGTGCTGCCGAGTCCCAGCTGCATAAGGACGTCTTGCACGGGGCCTCCCAGCTTCTGCTATGGGAGCCATGTGGCCCTGGGTTGTGGGAGCCCCTGTTTCTGCAGCTGTGGAGAGCCAGAGTGCCCGGGAGCCCTCTGAGGAACTACTTCCCAAGCTCCAGGAAATAGTTACCCTGGAACTGCAGTCTCAGAGGACAGAGGCAGCCTCATGCCTGTCTCCAGCTCGGCTTACATCTACCTTTCAATTATTCACCAGCATGGCAGGAGGGGGTGGGCACCAACAGGAAAGTGCTGTGGACTCTGGAGACAGCCTGCAGAGATGACTTTCCTGCAGTCTTAGTAAGAGGCAACAGCACGAGAATAAGCAAACAGCAGCTCAAGACTGCCTGCTTGGATACCCTGGTTCTGGTGTTTGCTAGAAAGTTCTTCTCAGTACTCTGTGATTATGGAAGCCTCATGCCTGCCCCATCCTTCTCCTGGACCAAACTAGATGATTTATTAAAACATACTGAGGTCAAACTAGCCCCGTAGGAGGGTAATTTTTAAACAGATTCCAAGAAACCAATGTCAAAAAGATGCCCTTTCACGTAATGTGTTCTGAGCCTGGCCTTGAAACAGGGCACACTGTCAGTCTCATAAATAGCTACTAGCCCACTTTGGGGGCCCCATCTTCCTTCTCAGACATGGCCTCAGACTGCCTAGTGGACATGAGATGCTTGCTGTGCCCCAGTCTCTTTGCATGTTGTGGACATGGTGAGGTGGGGGGGGGCAGTTACTCCCAGGGTACCCAACTTCAGGCAGCCTCTCTCTGACATTGCCCTGCCTGTCACTGGTCATAGAAGGCATCTCCTCGGTCTTTCTTCATGCTGGTCACAAACACAAAGCATCCTGAACCTATCACTGCACCCTTAAGGTTAGCCTCTGAGATAGGTGTTACTATCTCCAAGCTTTAGTTAAGGCAACAGGCTCAGAGATGTTCGGGAACTTTCCCAAGGCCACACAGCCCAGCAGAGATAGAGCTGAGATTTGCTCCCAGGTCCACCGGTTGCCAAAGCTCTTCCCATCCATCAGTCATCCCCATGTCAGTGGCTCCTGAACCTGACCGGGGAGGGGTTCAATGGGAGGAAGGACTAGATGAAGAGGGCTGGGCCCGGGGAAGAGTCAGGAACTCTAACTGGGAGCCAGGCTCCACTGCCCAACAGCTCTACCAGAAAGAAGAATGGTGTCCTGTGGGCCAAGCAGTAGAGCTGGGCGGGGTAGGGAGGGGAGTATGGATAACATCCAAGCCCACTCGTTTCTTGTGGAGATGCAGGTGAAGGCCTGGGCGCCCCTCCCAACTCACGATGCCCAGGGATGCAAAACAGAGTGGGCAGCTCTCGGCCAGATGGATGAGCCAGGGCCCCTCACCGTGAGCATGGGCAAGAGGCCACTCAGAGCAGCACACTCCAGCACCTTTAGGCCAAGTCTCCACACCTGAGACTGGAAACCACTGTTTGCAGATACTGAGAAGAAAACCAAAAAGGCTTGGCTGATAGAGGTCATGAGGCCAGAGTAAATGGAACAGAACTGCGAGCTGCCAGAAGAGAAAGGAATCTTCCAGATGAGCTGGGATAGTGTTTTCAGACCAAGAGGCACAACTCATTAGTGGGCCATACCAATGGTTAGGGGCCAGCATTTTTTAATGACACACAACAGTACCGAAAACAGGAGAGTAAATACATGTAATAAAACTTTAGTTTTAAACAGGGTGTGTGTGTGTGTGTGTGTGTAAACTTTTTTTTTTTCTTTACCATGGTTTCTGGTAAAAAATATCTCCAAAAAACACTAAGTTGGTTCAACCCCTATATTTTGCAGATGGGGATCTGGGGCCAAGGGCAGGAAAAGGCTCGGCCCACAGTCCAGACACAGGACAAGAGCCGTCTCCTGATGCTTGGACACTACTTCCCCAGTGGCCACAGGCTGCCTTTCAGAGGCCTGACTCCTTGCTCATCTTTCAACCTTAGACACTCTCAGCCTTAGCCACTCTTACCCTATGTTGTTCTCAGGCTAGAAGCAGAAAGAAGCAGGAAGAATTTGGGGCTTCACATGGGAGTGTCGTGACAGAATGTCCTCAGGCCCTTCCTTCTCTAGACTGGTCCTACTCGGGCTCTTTCCCTGCCTCCTTTCCTCCCCCCACTCCCTCTCTATGGGAACATCCCAGAACCAGGGTCCTTTCACACTCACCCTGCCGCCATGAATGCCTCTGTGCAGCCACTTCCCAGGTCCCTCCTGGACATGCTGGGCCCTCTCTCCCCTGAGGCCTTGTCCTAGACCCCTCTACAAAGTGACTCCAGCTCCACTGGCTGTGAGATCTGCCTGAGGCCCAGTGTGAGCCTCATGCTACCCTGTTCCCAGGGCCCAGGACTTTCCTTCACATTTACACACTATCTGATAACAGCTGCCCTAGATACACAAATCACACTCAATTCTTACAGCAGCCCTATTTTATAGGTGGAAACACTCAGGTGAAGGAACTTGCCAAAGACCACGCAGCCGTCAGGGGAGCAACTTGCTCTAGAAGCAGGTCTGCACAGCCCTAACCTAATACCTGGGCATTACCCTGCCAGGCTGATTCCTGGCAGACCTTACCCCAAAGCATCCTGGGCTGGGCAGGAAAATGACACCAAGGGGATGGGAGCAAGTATGTCTCACTTTACCCTGCAATGAGGAAACGACTGCTCCATTCTCAGGAGGGCAGAACACTAGAAAGGCGGTACCCACCCTTCTCCTACACCTCTTTCTTTCTCCAGGAGGGCAGCACAGACTCCCCTGAGAGGGAGGCTTGGGAGGAGGAACCGGGTTAGGGGAATCTCTCTTCTCACAGGCTCAGAGGGGTTGGCAGCTGGTAGGGACAGGGCTTGCTGTGCTGGTTCCCGAACAGGGTGCCCCATGTGCCCCAGGGTGCCCCTAGACTCTGTGAAGGAGTAGCGAGAAGTCTGACTGTGATCATGGCTATAAGCCAAGGTCTCCCATCCAGGGCTGTCAGTAAGAACACTGGTGTTTTGATCTTGTCGTTGAGTCCTGTGTCTGTTTTACTTATGCTCCAGCATTCACGGCAAGAAAGGGTGTTATTAGCACCAAAAAACCCAACATCTTTTCTCCTCAGCTGTCCTAGGGATCCCTATCTCTCTGCTTGGGCTCCTGCCCAGTGGGTCGTCCCTCCTGCAGCCCCACCCCTCATCCCTCCTGAAAACTGTTCCCAGCCCCCCCGCAGCTCCCAGGTGGGATCTGGGCCCCTCTCCCTCCCTCATTGTCTGTCCTCCAGCTCACCGCCCCAACACAAGCCACCTAGGACCCCCACTGTCATTTCCCAGTCCTCCCCATTCTCCCAGGGCCTCCTCCACCAGGCAGCCTCTCCTGACCACCACTCCAAATTCTATCTCCTGCTCCTCCCAGCCCTGCAGCCCTCACTGTCAGGGCCCCTTGCTTCATAGTCACCCTGTGACATTGAGGTGTTTCAAGTGTCTGTTTTGTTTTCTCAACAAACGACACAACATCTGACCTCAATGCTAATGCTCCCCAGGATGTCCTGAGTGCTTGCTTGCTCTGGGCAGAGTACGACAGCTTCTCCTTCCCCGAGAGAAGCTCTGGAGAATGCTGAGTGCAGGGCCTGGCTTCTAACTGGTCCTTAAAGCACAGCATGAGTTTCCAGATAATGTTCAGACACCACTGGGAGGAGAAGTAGTTGGTGCCACCTTCTTGGAAAGCCATTTACATGATCAATTCAAGGCCTTAGAAATAGGCACAGCCTTCCAAATCTGGGCAAGGACCCCACTTTTAGGAATGTATTCTAAGAAAAAATAATAGATGTGCAGGAGGGTTTAGCCACAAGGACAGCCACGTAAGTGACAGGATGGCGCTTCTGTTTCCTGAATAGTAACATGGGGATAAAAATAGCTCCCAGTCCCTGGGCTGCTGTGAGGGTTAATAAATCATGAGTTAATATACATAAAGCACTTAACACAGTGCCTGGCACCAGATCCAGGCTCTATAAAAACATTACCTGTTCTATTTATTCGAACTGAAGTCTGAATGAGGCCAAATCCTGGGCTCCTTGCTATGACACCACCCTGCCTCCCACCATCCCTTCTCCTGTGTTCCCAAACCAACAGAACAGTTACTAATAATAGCAATCACCACCCCGATGATGACAACAGCAAAGATCTAAACACCCAGCATAATGGGACTGGTTACCCGACGCCACAACTATATACAATACTATGCAGCCATTCAGAGCCATGTTACGGGACAGTGGTTAATGTCGCCCTCTCAGGTTCTTGATATGGGAAAAGGCTACAAAGTGTTGAGTTCAGTATGAAGCTGCCCCTTTTTTTTTTTTAAAGGATACAAATATGTAGAAAAAAATACACTGCAAAATGTGAAGTGCTGTTGCTTCTGGTTGTGAAGTTACAAGGGATTTTCTTTTTATCTTTTTAATTTCTTGCAAAAAACACTCCTTTTGTAGTCTGGAATAAAAACTAATTTTGAGAGCGAATAAATCCCCGCTGGCTTCCTCCTCTCTGCAATAGAAGGGGCTGTGTCCTCCTTTTACACGTTCCCGCCGCATCTGATACACAATCTGCGGGCATAAAAGCCCCAGTCTCAAACAGAATTCCAGCCCGGCAGTCTGGTTTAATCTTCCAGGCCAAGGCGTTCTGTACAGAATCTAGAAACTGCCAGGAAGGACGAGAAAACAATGTGACCGGCAGGGGTGCACCTACGCCTGGTTGGTGGCCTGTTCCCCCCGCTGGGGAGGCTTGAACACTGCCCTGAGGGGGAAGGGGCAGTGGAATGAGGACAAGGACGGGGCATTAAGAGACCAGTCACCTGGGGAGCATATGGCGGGGCTGCTGAGAGGGAGCAGAGCCTTGCCACGAGGCCACTTTGGCATCTGGGGGCTCTCGTCAGCTTGGTCTGAACAACTTCCCAGGAGACGCTTAAGTGCAGCAGGATCTTAATGTGATCAGCCTTGCTCAGGGACAATTTCATTTTGTCCCTACCCCCCC
>RCUC01159116.1:0-13987 GCA_003697995.1 Taxidea taxus jeffersonii
GTGTGTGTGTGTGTGTGTGTGTACGTGTGTCAAACACGTGCACTTAGAGCGGGCCTCTGGCCGCAGACGTCAGCTGGGGAAGTTCCCCCTTCTGGCTTCCCGGGCCCTGAACCCACACCTTTCCTTGTCCCCCCACCACAGCCTCAGCCACCCACAGGGCTCCCCAGATCCCCCATCACGCCTGCACAGGTGTGGTGCCTTTAACTGGAAAGTGCCTGAGAAAAGATCCGCCAGAGGGAAGGCGGCGGGGGAGGGGGTAAGGGGCTGGGAAGAAAGATGGTACTTCTAGAGCTCGGACATCCCTATCTTCAAGTAATTGTCATCCCACTCAATCTTTCCGCCCTGACCTACTGTATCCAAAAAAGCAGAGATTGGTTCGCGGGAAAATCAGGCTTACCAGAACGTCGGGGTTAGACGCAGGCTCTCGAGACCTACGCAGGCTTTGCTTATATTCAAAAGTATGATTTTAATTTTCTTAATGAAGGCGCGCTCTAGAGCTCAGCTGGTAATGACTGTGCTGAGTTTAATAGACTTCTGTCGAACAGAAAAAGACGGATAACTATCGGTTATAAGTAATCTGCTCTAATGCAATTATTTTCCCAGGTTCGAATGTCATTGTGCAGAGAGGGCAGGAGTGAATTAGAGCCCCGGGGACCACGGACGCAGGGCTAGGAGACCGCCTGAAATACGAGCCGAACCTGTTTTGTGAGATGCACTCCGGTTTGGGGGTCGGGGTCGAAGGCTTCAAAGCCCTGGGTCTGCACGTGTGAAAATCTGTGTCTCTCCCGCCCCCTCCTCCCCACCACCTTCTTCCTCCCTCTCCTCTCTCCATCTCTCCTGGTTTTCTCTGTAGCTCCCTCTTCCCTTTTGTCATCTCTGCCCGGAGCTAATGTGAATTTCCCTTTCCCCGCCTCTATGTTGCCTGTCTTTGTGGATTTCAGGGAGATCCATTAAGTCCGAAGTATTTCTCTACAACACACTGACACAGAAGTAGGCTCTTGGGCTGTGTCAGCCCATGCACTTTTTGAAATCAGCAGAAGTGGGTCCTTTAAGAAACCCATACATAGGAATGTATCAGGAGGATTATTTCTATCTCAATACAGGGCCAATCCCGGTTGCTGTCCAAAAGTAACCCCATTTTAGTTCTAACAAATTGTCATTCATGCTAGTTTTTTGGGGAATCATCCAAACTCTTCTTAGCTCTCCATTCACGCCTGGTAGACACTTCGGTAAATGCGACTTTGAAAAATAAAAATCCGAGTCATAATTTCCCTTCATATAGAAAATAAGCCAAATCAGTGGAAGGAAGTCTTGTGTTCTCAAGATGAAGAATTTGAAGGCAGGTGTGCCTGCAGGCAGCGGGGTGAGCACTGGGCAGCCCAGCCAGAGACCCCAGAGCCCAGCTCTCTTGCCTGCCCCTCTGTCACCTGCCACTCCAGCCCCAAGGACCACTTCAGCCCCACTTTCCCCCCACCGGCTTCCCTCTCTGCATCCTGGAGAAACAAAGAATGTTCTTGGGGCTGATGCATAAAAAGGCTCACATTGGACCCCTGAGGTAGAGGGGTCTGTTGCAGATGTGCCAGCAAGGTGAGGCAGCAGTGCTTGGGATCTGGTGTGTCTCTGACTCGAGTTAGTCTCTAGTTCCTTAGCTTCGTGCAATCTGTCTGTCTCTACTCCCTACCCCCACCTCCTTCTCAGACATACAGGGTGATCTAGGCACACGTCTACAGAAATAGCCACAAAGCTCACAATGACTATCTCTTCTCTGACTCAGTCCTACCCTGTTCCTACCGGCCTTGGCCGCTAAGCCTTCAAAGAGAGAAGGGAAGAACATCAAACAACACCAAAAGCTTATTTGAAAAACCCTTCCGGTCTCCCTGGCTGAGGAGGAGCACAGACAGCTGGCGCACCCCCCCACCCCTACCCCCGGGAAGAACTCCTTGCAGGGTGGGGTGGCCCATGCAGCTCTGGGTCTTTGGGAGGACACCCATTGGCAGGGTGGGGGTGGGGGATAGATGTTCAACTTCCTCTTCCCCCATGCTCTTGGCCACAAAGAGAATTAGGAAGCCATCTAGTCCTCAGGTTCTAAGCAGGTGAGAAATTCTGCGATCAGAAGAGCCCAGCCTGAGCCCAGCCCGAACTTATGCATTTAGCCTCCAGCACCTTTTAAAAATCAAGAAGGTGGCGGGGCTGGGGCCACCCTGCTCAGGCACCAGCCCCTGCAGCAGCCTCTGCTGGGACCTAGGCATCAGGGCCCCAGTATGACCTGGGGTGGCACCGAGGATGAAAAGGTCTGCCTCTGGGTCTATGAGCAGATTTGGAATGAGAGAAGGGGTGACTATCAGAACCACCCACCCCCAAGTTCTTCTGTCATCCCTTTATCTGTCATCCTTCGGCAGCTCCCCTGCAGGAAAACTGTGTTCTGTTGGTGACTTAGGAGAGCGAGAGCAAAGACCTAGAAAGCCCCCACAAGGCTTAGGTGGGTCTAGTTCTGCTTTTGAAGCATCAGTGAGAGAGGAAAGGGATTCTATTACCCAACAGGGTAGTAGATTTTTCTAAGAACCTCTCAGCTCGGTGGAGAATGAGGAAGGGCTTGGTGGAGAGTGAGAAATAACCAATTACCCCCATCCTCCCCAGGGAGGAACCTGCACAGAGTGAGACTCACATCCCCTAAAGCAACAGCGAACTCCTTGCAAAGGTGTCTTGGAGTCCCAGCCTGTGGCACTTGTCTTTTGGGGGCGCTCAGCTCAGTCTCAACGCTGCAGCTGACTGACTGCGGTAGGTTAGAAAGAGGCCCAGTCAGACTTAGGGATAACTGAGGGAGAAGCACACCTATTTTATTATTATTACTTTTTCAAGATTGTATTTATTTGAGAGAGAGAATGAGAGAGAACTCGAGCGTGAGTGGGGGTGGAGGGGTGGGGGCAGGCAGAGGGAAAAGCAGGCTCCCTGCTGAGCAAGGAGCCAGACTCAGGACTGGATCCCAGGACCCCAGGATCATGACCTGAGTAGAAGGCAGATGCTCAGCTGACTGAACCACCCAGGTGCCCTAGTTACTCCCCTTTTTTAAAAGTCCATACAGGAAGGCCTTTTTTTGGTCAGTAAATCCAATGTATCATTACAGTCCCATAGAATTAGGTGTAAAAATTAAGGTATAAACTGTGCTCAGACATTTTAGAAGGATTGCATGAACATAACAGGCTTTTATAGATCAAGACACTTGTACACAAGCTTTAAGGATAAAGAACACTAGGAGTGGGGTGTCTGGTTGGCTCAGTGGGTTAAAGCCTCTGCCTTCAGCTCAGGTCATGATCTCTGGGTCCGGGGATGGAGCCCCACATCGGGCTCTCTGCTCAGCGGGGAGTCTGCCCCTCCCCCCCGCCTGCTTCTCTGCCTACTGTGATCTGTCTGTCAAATAAATAAATAAAATCTTAAAAAAAAAAACCCCACTAGGAGTGCCTGACTTCCCCTCGTACCACCTTCACATAATTAAGTGGAAGCAGGGGGTTGTCTCAAGAATATTTCAGGTGACAAGAGCTCCTAAAATATTAACACACACACACACACACACACACACACCACAGTTTTACATCTTTAAGGTAAGTCTCCCTAAAGGAAAGTTAGAGGCAAATACTTAACTACAAAGTTAAGCTTTTTCCGCTTATTTATCCAAGTCTCTTAATTTTAATACAGATGAAATCATCTGTTCAGGAGTGATTAACCCCCCCCCCCCAATAACAGAGCGAGGGCGGTTGTTTATACTTGAAGCTTATCCACCGGCCTTAGGACTTTAGAATGTTCAAGTGAAGTGTAAATAGAATAAGGTCACAGGTGATTGACAAGTTCAAGTTACTTAGTTCAATTATCAAAATTTTATTTCTAAATTATGTTCAGTCTGATTTTCCTGCTTTGCTAGAAATGACCTTAGAAAATCCAAAGGGAACAGACAATTTACACCATGTCCTATGTACCATGATTTATTTGTCAAGTCACTTTGTCCGTATGCCTCCATCAGTGTTTCTGTGGAGACCATGTCTTGACAATTAGATTTAGAAATGCAGCTATCGTTCTGATCCAAAGGCAGTCACTTCACAGGCACAGTCATCACTAAATTTTGACAACTTTCTAAAGTGTCTTTAAATTTCTAGGCTGCAGGCAGAAACTGCAGACTGTTTAGAATCGAATGCTCTGGATATTGGCCTGCTCTACTCAGAGTCCCTCTGTCCAAACAATAGATAAGACTGCAATTTGTAAATATATCCCCTACAATTCACTGTCAACATAGTATCTCAAAGTCTTCCTACGCATTATTTAATAGATAACCAAGCATTTCAGATCAAGGCTCATGCCGCCACATCTGGAAATGGTTCCTTAGCTCTCATCTTCACCCCCCTCCCGAGTCGGTCACCAGTGAGAGAAAGAGCTGAAGCCTCTTCTTCCCCCGCTCTATGAGAGCATCAGCTTTTAATCAGTGAGAGGCACTCCTATTTAAATTTACAGGATGACTCTTTATTTCATTTATCTTTTCTTTTGGAGGAAAGTGAAACAAGAGCACCACCCTTATTAATTATAAGATTGATGGGGTGAAAAAAGCCAAATGAATTTGGCTTGCAAATTATTAGTAGAGGTATGAATATTTATGACCGTGCCAGGAACTGCAGTCATGAACCCTGGGTATCAAGTCTGGGAGACAGTCAGACCAATGCATTCAGCGAGGGTTCAGTCTCCCCAAATCTGACATGACATAAATGGAAACTTCTAAATTAGCCCCAGGGTGGGCTCCCATCAAATCCATTCCTTTTTTTTTTTTCTTTTCCTTTCTTTCTTTTTTGGGTATGATCTTGCTAAACATGAACTTACTTCCAGGGACCTCTATCAGAAACTTTAAAAATCTTTTAAGGTGAAAGCAGATACCTACATGTTTTGGAAAGAAAAATCTACATTTGTGCTTTCCTCACTTGATATTCATTTATGTTTTAAATCAAGTTAATCTGTGAAATATTTGTGACATGATGGCTTTAAAATTTAAAGCTATTTATATTTGGCGTAAAAATACTGCAAACCTAAAATATCCCGGGTATAAAGAGAATTTAAACAGACATAATCTAAGTTAGATACAAACAGAAATGAGAGGGGAGAGAACACAGCAAGGCAAGGGAGAGGAGCCAAGTTTTCTCTTCGCTGGTTTTCCTCCCTGCACCAGATTTACTCATGTTTTGGTCTCAAAGCAGGGAAATTTGAATGGAAGGTGGAGGGAGAAAGGGCCAGTCAAGGTGAAAAGGGAGGGGATGAAAGCAAGGATTTAGTATTTCAGTCAAAGAAACTCTTTTGGGGCACCTGGGTGACACAGCTGGTTAAGCCCCTAACTCTTGTCTTTGGCTCACATCGAGATTTCAGAGTCTCGGGAAGGAGCCCTGCAGCAGGTCCCATGCCCAGCATGTCGTCAGCTTGAGATTCTCTCTCCCGCTCCCTTTGCCCCTCCTGCTCATGCTCTCTCTCTCTTCCCCCCTCTCTAAAATAAATAAATCTTAAAAAACAAAAACAAAAAACAGGCAAACTCTTTTTTCCTCCTTTTGATAGACATTCAACAGTTTGGTAATGTTTTTTGGAAAAGGGGCTGAAGATTTGAGACAATAGCACCACTAATCGCAGGTTGTTTTTTTTTTTTTTTGGGAGGGGGGTTATTTATTTATTTAAGTAATCTCTACCCCCAACATGGGGCTCAAACTCACCACCCCACTGCTCCCCCCACTAGTTTCTTTTCTGTAGAAGAATTGTCGAGTGGGGGCCGACACAGCCCTGCGAAGGTAGTTCATTCTGACCTCAGAGCCAGCTTAGCACGTACATTTTGAACAGGAAGACAAGTTGTTTTCAAAACAGAAATACTAAGCCTTCTGAAAAGCAAAAATCATTGTAAAAATGCTCCTCAAATTTTCTGAGAAACTCCCAACTACAGAGACATACGTATATCTTCACATCTCTCTCTCTACACACACACACACACACACATTCACAGATATATTCACAACTGTAAGGGGATGTTTGTGCTAAATTGATGCTTTATGTATATCTTGTCTCAATTTGTCTCTTCTCTGTAAGAGTATAATTTTTTTTTTAAAGAAGCGATACCACTGACAATAATTTACTTAAATTCACAGACCTTGAAATTGAGGCATCTCCTATCAATCACACTCAGTAGATACAGTAAAACACATTCAACATTTGTATATCAATAGTGGCACACACACAAATCTGTTTTGTTCAATTGAAATGCTCTTCAACATGTCATTTCATATTTTTCTGGAACACGTTATGGGTTAGTCATCCTGTTTCAGCTGATTGTTCAATCCTTAACCTAATGAAAATTCAAAGTAAGATATTTACTTGTCATAGATTTCAGATGCAGAAAGGTGAGCTTTGGGGAGAAGTTTGATCAACACCTTTTACCTTTCTGACAGAGAACTGAAGTCCAAAAATGGCAACTAACCAGGTCCAACTCACAAGACCAGTCAGCTCTAACTCCTGACAAGATCCCAAAGCTCAGAATGTGAGGCTAATTTTTCTTACCACATGGCGCTTCTCCATCTTCCGTCCCTTAGAATAGAGCAGTATTTATAATACCACATGCAGACTTTTCTACTAATATTTTTCTTCCCAGCGCACTGACAATGAAATTCTTATTAAATAATAATAAGATATTGACTGGTCTATTTGCCAATATGAAGATTTGTTGTTGATCTGTGATGTCTGTATTGATTTAGGCAAGAAGGAGATCTATCCTCTACCTGAAGGATAAATAGATCTCGGTACTGGCACAAAAACAAACTTTGTATTAATAAAAATCCCAACCTTCTCTATTTATTGGTTATATGTCATCTCAGTCAATCAAGCTCGAAACATATAAATAGGAATAACTGAGAGCGATACCTCAAAATCTCCAAAAATGTTCACTAGGGATATTTAAACTGCTACGAGAGTTGTTTGACATCCCCCCACTCCCACCCCCACCCCAGTAGCTTGCTTCTAGGTAACCTGCCCGCCTGGCTCTTTCTCTTTGCCCCAAATTGAATCCTACATGTGCTCCATATTTTTTACATTAAGGGAAATCCTATTCATGCCTGAGATGATCTTATATTTATGATGGCCTCTTCTGTCAAATTGTTATTTCTGTAGCTTGCTGTCAGAAATGTCACTCAAACTTTTCTTTCCACCTCTCTTTACCCTCTGTCATAGTAACTTAGAAGGTCTAATCCAAGTAGAGTTTACCTCACCTATAAAATACAGCTAGAACTTTTTCACTTCCTGTCTGCTTCCCCCCCCCCCCCCCCCAGCCCCCAGCTTTATCTTCAGTCTTTGTAAGGGCTGTGTTCCTTGTTTCTTCTTGTGGTAAAATTGTTCTCTCCCCAGCAGTTTCTCCTCAGGTTCAAAAACCTTGCTTTTGTGAGAAAAGTTCGTGTATAAATATGTTTGGCGTATTTTCTTAGTCTGCACTACTCAGGTTAATACTTAAGCAAGAAAGAACACAGCACTGAAGCAAAAACAGCCTCCAACTAAAAAGTTCTGGAGCCTAAGTAGCAGATATTTGATTTTCGGAAGGATAAAAAAATAAAATATTGAACTTGTTAACATTTAAAACTCCTTTCTTTATCAGCGTGGCCTCGTTTTCACTACATTTTCATTTCATTACTTTTGCATGAATATGATAAATTGTCATTAAATCTAACCATTTTTATTTAATGTTCATAAAAACTGGTAGGTTTTCAAACAGATGTGGCCCGATATGGTTCAGTGAATTTAGTGGACTTCTCATATAAATGGAATAATAACCACACGGAAGATGAATTTTATACCCTTGTTTACCGCTCGCAGAACTCACCCTTATTATAATTACAAATAGTGTTTATTATGTATTATGCAATGTATGTAGCATTGTCCAGACACGGCACAAACCTTGACTTGATCACTGCCATCTAGAGTTCATAATCCGAGATAGCACGGACACCAAAAAGCACAGAGAAACGTGGACAAATAGAGGATATTGCACAGTTATAGATTTCTTTCTATAAAAAAGAAAATTTAATGGAGCTTAGCTCATGAATGAATAAATATTTATCTTCTCTTCATGTAAATGTTTTTCTTTCAGACCCAAAGTAGTGGCTGGGAAAGAGAATAGTATGTTTCATTTCTTTTCTATCAATTAAGGATAACTTTGAGGAACAACTCTTCCCCTTTTAACTTCTTTTTTAAATGTTTATTTATTTATTTTTAAAGATTTTATTTATTTGACAGGGAGAGACACAGCGAGAGAGGGAACACAAGCAGGGGGAGAGGGAGAAGGAGAAGCAGCCTCCCCACCAAGCAGGGAGCCCAATTTGGGGCTCGATCCCAGGACCCTGGGATGATGACCTGAACCGAAGGCAGATGCCCAACAACTGAGCCACCCAGGTGCCCCTAAATGGAGAAAATCTTTAAAAACAAATAAATAAAATGCCTCAATGCAAACAAATCATTCTTAGGATACAGTCCAAATTTTTTTAACATGATCTAAAATTTTGAGTGATTTCACACCTATGCCCCCATCTCCAGCCCCATCTGGAATCCCCTCATTCTCTTTGATCTAGTCACATTGCCCTTTTTTTGCTGCCAAACAGTCTACCCTCCTGCCCATCTTAGGGCTCCTGCTTTTGTTTTCTTCATCTAGAAAGTTCTTTCCATCACCATCTCTAATTGGGCGAACTGCTCTTCGTTCTTCAGATCTCAGTGTAAATGCCATTTCTGCAAGTTTTTTTTTAAACATTTCCCCTTGAGATTAAGCTAGATCCTCTATTCTCATAATAACATTTAAATTTTCTTTGTAGCATATCACGTTTACATATATTTAATAGTTAATCATGTAATTCTTTGTTTAATATCTATTTCTCCTAGACTCTGCATTCCATAAGGACAAGGTCAGTTATGTTTGGTTCTGTACAGTACCCTCAATGTCTAATGGATATCTTTCTGAAGGAAAAACAGGATAAAGGAGAGGGTGTGGTTAAATAAGATAAGGCCTGAAAAGTGTCCCAATGAATTCAGCAACTAAAAGGTCGTGGGTGACTTTAGAGAAGGCAACTTCAGTGAAGCAGTATGGACAGATGGCATTGTGGTTTGAGGAGCAAAAGGGAGGTGAGAAAAGTGGAGGCAGTAGGTACAGACTATTTCAAGAATTTTATTCATGGGAAAAATAAAAACAATATAGCAACAGATAAAGGAAAGATTAGAATCAAAGGATGTTCTACTTTTAAGGAGAAGAGAGAACAGAGCTTATTTATATGGCTGAAGAGAAAGCAATAAAAGAAGATATACAGAATAATGGAGAGTTGAAGCATGTAAGAAAAAGTAGATATAATTTAATGGAGGAAAGTTGTAGTACAAGCCGGGGTCCAGAGCATAAAATACATTTTATAAAAGTTAAAAGTCAACTCTCTATTGAGACAAAGAAGAAAGGAAGTAAAGTCAGGTGTACATACGGATTACATAGAGGTGTTGCTTCTGCCCCATGGCCTGGATTTTCCTCCAGTTGTAGAAGGCAGTCAGAGAACGGGGGTGATGGGGAAAGAACATAAAAAGAGAGATAAAAGCTTAGAATCGCAGCTGAGGGGATATGGGGCAGAGGGGGAAACCGCTAATTAGGAAAAGGTCAGAAGGTGGCTGAAACTTGCCAACCACCCTTATCATTGTGTGACTTTCTCCAGAAATGCTCAGGCATTTTAGGGAAGGAGTGAGATGTGTGGATTCTTCCAAATCCCAGAGTTTGCAGGGAAACGGTTAGGAAGCTGAGACTAGAGTTTGGGGAGTATTTGAATTACTGAACCATTGGGTTCAAGTTAGAGAAAGGAGGAAAGGAAGACACAAGGTGGTGATTGACTGGGAGTAAAGTCAGTGATACAGAGGTGGGATATTTTCTTGGGAAAAGGAAATAGAGAGGTTCTGAGCACTAGGAGAATGTGGGAGAATGGAGTGTGAGGTCGATATGGTGGGATTTCAGATGTAGAGGTGGAGGATATGGGGGATGGAAGGAGTACATCCATATTGGCCAGGGGTAGATATCCTAAGAGGTATCTTCACATCCACCCTGAAAGCTATGACAGCATCCTCAGTTACTTCCCTTCGCACTTCATGCAAGGTACCCTTTTATGTTCCTTGGGCCAAATCACCGGGGGGGAAAAAAAAAAAAGGCTAAGGAGAAAATAGTGATAGGGTTTATTCATTAACTCTTTGTCAACTTAATTCCATTCACTTTAACAAATATTTAGTGTGTGGATACCAGGTGCCAAGGCATTATGTGATGGAAGAGATTCAGTGTTTTCATCTGAAGTACATTGTTCTGTTAACTTTGTGGAGAGTAGATTTGGCACGTGAGTGGGGGAGGGAGAGTGGGACTAGAAACATCAAAATTGGGGGTTTCACCATGTCATAGCTCCAGGACTTTGGGGTTTTACTTAACCTCTTGATGTAGTTCCTTCAGCCACTGAATAGAAACAGCCAGAGTACCTATTTTGTAGGTTTGTAGGGAAATTATTTTTAATGATGCCTTACAATGCTTTCCAGAGCAATCTACACATTCAATGCAATCCCTACCAAAACACCATCAACATTTTTCACAGTGCTGGAACAAACAACCCTAAAATTCTTATGGAACAAGAAAATACCCTGAATAGCCAGAGAAAAGTTGAAAAAGAAAATGAAAGCTGGTGGCATCATAATGCCTGACTTCAAGCTCTATTACAAAGCTGTGATCATCAAGACAGCATGGTGCTGGTACAAAAACAGACATATAGATCAACGGAAAGAAAAGATGTCCAGAAATGGACCCTAAACTCTATGGTCAACTAATCTTTGACAAAGCAGGAAAGAATAGAAAGACTACCCAATGGAAAAAAGACAGCCTTTTCAATGAATGGTGCTGGAAAAATTGCACAGCCACATGCAGAAGAATGAAACTAGACCATTCTCTTACACCACACACAAAGATAAACTCAAAATGGATGAAAGACCTCAATGTGAGATAGGAATCCATCCAAATCCTAGAAAAGAACACAGATAGCAACCTCTGAGACCTCAGTGGTATCAACTTCTTATAAGACACATCTCTTCTAAGGGCATGGGAAACAAAAGCAGAGATGGACTGTATGGGCTTCATCAAGATAAAAAGCTTCTGTACAGCAAAGGAAAGTCAACAATACTAAAAAGTAGCCTACAGAATATGAGGAGATATTTGGAAATGTCTTATCAGATGAAGGGCTGGTATCCAAGATCTATAGAGAACTTATCAAACTCAACACTCCCAAGACAAATAATCCAGTCAAGAAATGGGCAGAAGACTTGAAAAGACATTTCTCCCAAGAAGACCTACAAATGGCCAACAGAGACATGAGAAATATGCTCAACATCACTTGTCATCAGGGAAATAAAAATCAAAACCACACTGAGATGCCACTTTACACCAGTCAGAATAGCTAAAGTTAACAAAACAGGAAACAACAAGTGTTGGCGAGGATGTGGAGAAAATGGAACTCTTACACATTGGTGGGAATGCAAGTTGGTGCAGCCACTCTGGGAAAACAGTATGTAGGATCCTCAAGAAGTTAAAAATAGAGCTACCCTATGACCCAGCACTTGTAGTCCTGGGTATTTACCCCAAAGATACAGATGTAGTGAAACCATGAGAGACTCTGGACTCTGGGGAAAAAAAATTGAGGGTTGCAGAAGAGAGGGGGCGAGGGGGATGTTTAACTGGATGATGGGCATTAAGGAGGGCACCTGATCTGATGAGCACTGGGTGTTATATGCAACTGATGAATTACTGAACTCTGTATCTGGAACTAATGATATACTATATGTTGGGTAATTGAACTTAATAAAAAAATAATGGAAGGAACTTGAAGAACAGATTTAATATTACACGAAAGTATCTTACTACACATTACTTAGTTATTACAAAAGGAAAAATAGCTATAGAGTAGAGAAAACAGACAATCATCTTAACCAAGTGATCAAACCTAACATTACCAAAGCAAGGTGACTTGTCTTTAACGTGACACTATGAAATCTCATTTCTTATGGTGCACTCTCTCATCTGGGTATCCCAGCCCCCAGATGCCTAACGTGAATGTAGTCCTCTGACACTTCACACAAACCCATATTGACGGACATTCCATAAATAAGTTAACTGGCCTACATTACTCAAAGGAAAGCCCAAGTAACCATTCCATACTTAAGCAGACTAAAGAGACAGGACAGCTGTGATTTGTGAGGTTGGATTAGACTCTTTACTGGGGGGAGGGGATACCATAAA
The DNA here is from genome assembly GCA_003697995.1 of Taxidea taxus jeffersonii. Lineage (NCBI taxonomy): Eukaryota > Metazoa > Chordata > Mammalia > Carnivora > Mustelidae > Taxidea > Taxidea taxus. The sequence goes on from RCUC01159116.1 coordinate 12,338, forward strand.
GACCACTGTTGGGATAATAAATGAAACTGGAATACAGACTTTAGATAAAAGGATTGTGCCTGTGTTCAATTTCCGCAGTTTTATAACTATACTGTAGTTAACTAAGCCCTCCATGATACTGCCAAGCAGCATTTCTCCCTTTGGTCTATATAAAGTATTTTCACCACATCTACGCAAATATAATGTCATTAAAATTTGACATAAATATTCCAACTTTCTAAAATTCCCTTTCAGTCTTTTTTTTTTTTTTCTTTTTTCTTTCTTCCTATGTTTAGGTCTTAAAAAGACTTTAGGAACTAGAAATGTAAATGTTGTAGGAGTGAGAAAGTTGTTGGATGCTTGTTCAAGAGTGAGATGAAGGAGACCTGAGATTAAAAATACTTCAGAGGGGTATTGGGTGGCTCAGTCGCCTTAACGTCCGTCCAACTCCTGATTTCAGCTCAGGCCATGATCTCAAGGTCCTGAGACAGAGCTGCAAATCAGGCTCTGCCTTCAGTAAGCAGTTGGCTTTTCTCCCTCTCCCTCTCGGTACACTCTTGCTCTCTCTTGCTCTCTAGAATCAATCAGTGTTTTGTAAAAATCTTTTAAAAAAAGGTACTTCAGCTCTCCATGAGACCTGGTATAAGAATGGGTAAGCAAAATAGGGCATCTAGTATTGATGTATGCGAATCATTTTACTCTTGGAAACTTAGGCTCCTTTGTAGAGAATTTTGATGTCCTATTAAGTAGAGATAACACAACTTTGTGTACAAAAGCTATCATTATTTACTTTTTCTTTTCTTTTAGAAAACTGTTGTCTTTCTAACTCCATCTTTAGGCACAAATGGTCAGCTGAGTGACATCATTAATAGAAGTATCTATTTTAGAAGCTCTACTTCTGGAAGTGGAATTAAAAAGGAGGTGTAACCCAGAGTTTAAGATACCACTGATAATGAGGGTATTTGACTGATGGTAATTGGCGAGGAGAAAAACTTAAAGATCTATCTAGAGACCAACCCTCACACTCCAGGCATGTTGCCAGAGAAAGACTAAAAACAGTGTGTAAGATGGCAAGAAAAATATGCTCCTTCGTTTCTTTGTTGCCATAAAAGCCACTGGGAAGAGCTTAAAGAGATACACCGTTCCCAAATGGTGAGGTTAGATTTGGTATTCTGTGACTGGAGGGAAGACTTTTGCCATTATAGAATGGAGACCAGGACTATCGTCTTCAACGGGGTGTAGCCTTCTGGTCTGCGGTCACGGTCAGCACAGTAAGTGAGGTTGCGGAGCGGTCATCCCTTTAAATTCAGTGCTGCTCTTGGAACCAGATCAGTAATTCAACAACACGGTTTCTTTCTTTTAGACTAAGATACGGAACCTCTTTAACTTTGAGGATGATAATTCTGTCAGCCATGTGTGCTTGATTTTTGCACACCCACACAAGATTTGGTAGTACACAACAAAATTACAAAATATAGCTAGTTTCTTACTCTAGGAAATGTCTATCAATTTAATGATTAAAACCTATTTCATGTTGGTGTCTTTGTGAACAGAATCTTCAAGATGATTCTATTCTATGGATTATTCCATTATTTCAGTGACATTGAACATGTCCCTTTCAACTGTCAAGCTGTGTCACCCCAAACCCAAGACAATGAGTAAATTACACTC
>ML109070.1:4203-24987 GCA_003697995.1 Taxidea taxus jeffersonii
TGTTTTATGTCTGATTTAGTCTAGCTGGGTCATTACTGACAACTTTTTCAAGGTAGAAAGCAGTGTCACGTGTATGCTCTTACTCTGGATTTTGACAAGCTTTGAAAAAGTATTTTTTATCTTTTTTATACAAGGATAGTTTTGTAGTCAATTATACACTTTCACACAATTTTATATATTTTTACTCCATATTCTTACCTATATCTTTATTCTCATTTTTTTTAAGATTTTTTTTTTTTATTTGTCAAAGAGAGAGAGAAAGAGAGAGAGGGAGCAAAGGCAGACAGAGTAGCAGGCAGAGGCAGAGGGAAGAGCAGCCAAGCAAGGAGCCTGATGTGGGACTTGATCCCAGGACACTGGGATCATGACCTGAGTGGAAGGCAACGGCTTAACCAACTGAGCCACCCAGGTGTCCCTTTATTCTCATTTAAATGAGATTGTAAGCATACACTTTTTTTGTCTCTTTCTCATTGTAAATAAATTCTATATTAAATAAAAAAGATTTTTAACTCCCTTTAGTAATGCCAAAATATCAATATTTTCTTCTCATTGCTCCAGGAGAAAAGTGGTGTCATGAAAGGTATTAAGAGGTTCTGATTTAAGAGGCATTTTTGTCTACTCTAAACCTATGATGATAAAATGAGAAATGTTGAGAACTGCTATACCAAGGATGATACAGGAAATATACTGCGTTTTCATATTTATAACTTAGTATTGTTTTCATTTTGGTTCTGTGTTCCATTAGGCGTGTGATAAAGGACATTTAGTGCAAAGACACAGAGAATCAAATTCTGAAGTGAAAGGTAATGTTCTGCTTCTACCCTCTCTAAAAAATTCATTCATTCGGGGCGCCTGGGTGGTTCAGTGGGTTAAAGCCGCTGCCTTCGGCTCGGGTCATGATCCCAGAGTCGTGGGATGGACCCCCGCATCAGGCTTTCTGCTCTGCGGACAGCCTGCTTCCTCCTCTCTCTCTGCCTCTCTGCCTACTTGTGATCTCTATCAAATAAATAAATAAAATCTTTAAAAATTCATTCAATGAACACTTTTTTGTGCCACATCTTTGAGGTTGCCAGTATGCTTGGTGCTAGGGATATGAAGTAAACTACACCATTTCTTACTCCCAAAAGCTCATTTTTAAAAGGGGGAGAAAAACAAGTAAACAAATTGACTGCAGTGTTACAGGTGCAATGCCAGTATTCTAGACGGGGCTTCTACAGAGCACAGAGAAAGGAGTGGTCAGCTACACTGGAGGGTCGGAGTGAGTGGCTATGAACTTGATGGATATCTCTGATTTGAGAGGTTTTTCCCTAAACAAAATATAGGGATTTTAGGTTTAAAAAAAAAAAACCTCATTTCTTAATAGAGCTCAGGAGAGAAAATTATGGACTATTCATTTGCTTCTACTGGAATCTTCTAAGTTGGATATGAATTGACTTTCTACATTACTGTTCATTTATACCACACTTATTTCCAAAAAAGGATTTGAGACAACCTAATTAAAAATATATGTACATAGGGACGCCTGGGTGGCTCAGTTGGTTAAGCAGCTGCCTTCGGCTCAGGTCATGATCCCAGCGTCCTGGGATCGAGTCCCACATCGGGCTCCTTGCTCGGCAGGGAGCCTGCTCCTCCCTCTGCCTCTGCCTGCCTCTCTGCCTGTGCTCGCTCTAACTAATAAATAAAATCTTAAAAAATAAATAAAAATATATATGTACATATATATATATCCATTTAGTTTATGATCTAGCAGGCTAACTAGAAATAGAAATGGGAATAAGAACCACACCAAGGAAAGGGGGAAATTCCATTATAACTAATATGGTTTATTTACTTGAAATTTAACTACTCTTTCTCATAGTGATTATATAGGAAAACCACTTTTATATATAACTTTAATATAGTCTTCTGTTGAAAATTAAGTATCGGGACGCCTGGGTGGCTCAGTTGGTTAAGCGGCTGCCTTCGGCTCAGGTCATGATCCCAGCGTCCTGGGATCGAGTCCCACATCGGGCTCCTTGCTCGGCAGGGAGCCTGCTTCTCCCTCTGCCTCTGCCTGCCAATCTGTCTGCCTGTGCTCGCTCGCTCTCTCTCTGACAAATAAATAAAATCTTTAAAAAAAAAAAATTTAGTATCAAAAATCAGAACTGAAAAGCACATTTTAGAATACTTATTTTAGACCTTTTTCTATGTCTGAGCACATATACTCCATGTTAATTAACCACAGAATGTTCATGTTGTTTTGCAACCTACATTTTCATTTAAAATTACAGTATATTACAAACTTCCTTATATGTTATTAAATGGTGGCAAAGTATTCCACTGTACTAGTGAACCTTAAATTTACCTACCTCCCTTGTTAAACTTTTCTTTTGCTTCTTTTATGTTACAATAATGAAGACCTTATAACTCTACTTGTGTACATTCTTATTAATGATAGATTCCTAGAAAGGAATTGCTGACCCAAAGGCTATGAACATTTTTTAGACTTTAACAATAAAAAGCAAAAATGCAACAAAAATTCATGTGTGAGAACTGTTTGCATTAGTTTTTTGAGCTAAACTAGTTACATGTTCTAGCCTTTTTGTTTAAAAAAAGAAAAAATATGAAGTGTAAAAGATTCAAATTATTTTCATGCTACTATTGATCTTTTGTCATCTTTCCTAGATATAAAGCCAGATGTATCAGATGGTTGTATATTTGATTATTTCAGAAGATCATTCCCTAATCAAGGTTTGGGTGAGTAAACCAGGAATATAGACAGTAATTCCTAGTTTCCTAGCAGCGGATGAAGTTGGCACAGTCCTTTTTTTTAAGATTTTATTTATTTATTTGGCAGAGAGAGATACAAGGAGACAGAAAACACAAGCAGGGGCAGAGGGAGAGGGAGAAACAGGCTCCCTGCTGAACAGGGAGCCCAATGCAGGAGTGGATCCCAGGACCCTGGGATCATGACCTGAGCCGAAGCCAGATGTTTAATGACTGAGCCACCCAGGCACCCACAGTCCCAGGACTTCCATTAGTACCCCCAAAATCACATTTAAATGCCACATTCCTTTATTCTCTTTCAATTTGGAATAGCCACTTAGCCTTTCTTTGTCATGCACAGCCATGGCATTTTTGAAGGTCATGGGCCTGTTGTCTTATACAGTGTTTGGTTTTAAAGTTTTAATGCACTCAAGAGTTACCTGGGACATTTATGGAAACCCCAGCTTCTGATTCTGAGCTGGTCTTTGTTGTTAGCCCCTGAATCACATTTGTATAAGATACTTGATAATTCTGATGTTGGCAATTTGCAGGCCATACATACTTAGTGACTTGCCACTTTAGGAGCTATCTTGAGAGATGGTGAAAGGCCAGACCATTAGGACCTAGCCCCTCAAACCCTTCTTCATCCTTCATAGCTTTCTTTTGATACTGTTCTGTTCAAAAGAAAAACATTTTTGGACAACCACTTGCTACAGCATAGAAACCAAGGTCTATAACATGACATACTAGACTTCCAGTGAACTGGCTCCTGACTGCCTCTCCAGTTTTACCTCTTCATCCTCTGCCTTTCATTTTTAGACCTCAGCAAAGATGATCTTGTAGCCTCAGAACAGATCTGTCTTACCACTGTGCTTTTTCTCCTGTTGTCTTCTCTGCCTGAAACATAATTCTCCCTCTCAACTAGATTAGCTACTCATCATTTAAGAAGTAGGTATCAAATTTTAGTAAGACTCGTATAGAGTTCATTTAAGAAGAGCTAGAAAGATTGAGTGATACTGATGTGCACAAACGGCTCTGCTTGTTCAGAAAACAGGATCAAATCCAGCCTGGAAATCTTGGGGAATGTTTTCTTGAGAGAATTGATCCTTAAATTATGATGCAGTCTTAAATGACAAAGCTGGGCATTTAGCAGAGGACAGAGAATCACTTCCTTGAATTCTTAAAAAAAAATTTGGGGGGGTGGGGTGGTCAGTGGTTTTGTGATCTTGTAGGTAAATTCTTTCCTTACTTGAGATATAATATGTCTGGGACTAGAAATAACTCACTCAGAGCCTTTTGACTTCTGTCATTTCTTACCAATATTTATTCTCCCCTTTCTAGAGAGAATAAAACTCTATTTGATAGAAAGACAGAAGCAACTTAGCTGAGGGATTCTGCTTTGTCATCCATCAGGATGATTATTATTAAAATAATCCCAGTAGAACAGACTTAAACATTCTGTGATATATATTAATTCAGAATATAGCTAAGTAAAATTTACATCTTGTCAATATTTATTCATATCTTAACTCAATATTTTAACCTTTGTGACACTGTTCTTCTATGTCTCAACCACTCTCTTATCAGTCTTTGTTATGTAATCTCCTTTTCATGTTTCTTCATGTTCATCTGATGGTCATCTGTTTCCCAGAAGTCTCATGTTATACTGTCAGGGATTGTGCTAGATACTAGGATAAAGTGGAAATACAGTCTATCCTCAGTAAGTAGAGTGACAAGTAAAGAGACAATAGAAATATAATGTGGTCAATGCTATGTGCTGTGTTATGGGATTATATAGGAGTTGTTTAGGGAGAGGGGAGTACCAGAGAAATTATCTCAAGAAAGACAACTGTTAGAATTCCAGGGCCCAAATAAATATTAAAATATATTTTTAAATATTTAGTATTTATATATATATATTTTATATATATATGTGTATATATATATATATATATATATATATTTTTTTTTTTTTTTGAGAGCGGGTCAGTGAGAGAGAGCATGAGTGGGGAAGGTCAGAGGGAGAAGCAGACTCCCCGTGGAGCTGGGAACCTAATTCAGGACTTGATCCCAAAATCCCGGGATCATGACCTGAGCCAAAGGCAGTTGCTTAACCAACTGAGCCACCCAGGTGCCCCTAAATATATATATATATAATATTTTTTTTTAATCAAGATCTGAATCTATTAAGAATTAAGACAAAAAGACAAACAAAATACCAGCAAACTGAATCCCATATTAAAAGGACTATACATAATGACCAAACAGAATTTATCCCAGAAATGCAAGACTGATTTAACATATGAGAAAATTAAACAATGTAGACTTCCAGGGAAGATGGTGGAGTACGAGGATCCTATGATCACGTCATCCCAAAGACAGAGCTAGATAACACCTGCATCAGTGTAAATAATCCAGAAAGCAACCCAAAGACTGCAGAACAGACTCATCATAGCTAAATGTAGAGAAGAGGACACATCCTTGTCCTACCCCACAAGAGGCAGAGATGAGTTTGGGAGTTAAATGGACTGGTGGGACTATTCGCTATAGGGAGGAATGCCACAAATATGGAAAGGAGAGTACCAGACCCGCATAGCAAGCACCCCAGGCCTGGAGAACCTGCAAGAAAACAAGAGGGGCATAATTTTGGGAGTTTTTACAATCAGTTGGAGCTTAATACCTGGAAATTTAAAAATCAGTGGGCTCAACTCTGGGAGAGCCAGGAGGGCAACAGGAAACTTCAGTCCCCACCCTTAAAGAAACAGCACAACAAACAGACCCACTGAGATACAGCATGAAAATAGCAGTTTGAAAAACACATAGGGTATATAGGAGGGAGATTTGTTTACTCATCTCAGAGTGTGTGCTAGAGGGGCAGGAATCTTTGGGAGACTTCTCCAGAAATAAAAGAGCTAGCAGGTGCCATTTCCCTACCCCACCCACCAGCCTAGATACATGGACACCTGTGGGACACAGTACAGTGCCAACACTCATGACCTAACTTACCAACAGAGGGCCTCACCCCCACATTCTCTTTCAGATGCACTCCTCCAAGTGGGTCTAGCTCCAGGTTGTCTCCCACAGCAGACCTGCACAAACCTCCTAACTCCACGGGAACTGCCCCTCCAATATACCATTGGCAGGAACCCACCTAAGGCAGTTCCACAGGCCCAGGAGGGTGCATGCAGCTATGACAGAGACCAGCACCATTCCAAAGTGACTCCCGCACACACCATCCACCTGAAGCCCGCAGTAGGCTGGGGCAGACATGCGGTCTGACAGCAGGTCACACCCACCAACCAAAGCTTCTCAGACAACAACACAGGGAAAGTGCCCAGCAGGTTGGCACTACAGTATCTCTGGCAAATGCTTAGTTTGACTCCAACTCAAGCCCAAAGCAGTCCCTGACTAGCACACTAACAACACAGGATCAAAATCCCCACATTAGGCAAAGAGAGCCAATGCCGATGACTGGACTGGAGGCAAAAGTGGCTCAACCATAATAGTAAGGTGCACAAAATACAAAAGATGAGATGCCCCTTAAGCACCAAGTTCTGGTGAACAGGGGACATTGCATTATAGGGCACCACAGAACCTCTTCTTCATAGGTCACTACTTTGGAAAGCAGGAGACGTAGCTGACTTTCCTAATATCTAGAAACAGACACTGAGAATTATGTTCCAAATGAAAGAAAAGGACAGAATCACAGCAAGAGAGCTAAACAAAATGGAGATGAGTAAATGCTTGATAAAAAATTTAAAGTAATGGTCACAAAGATACTCACTGGACTTGTGAAAAGAGTAGAGGACCTCAGTGATAGCCTAAACAAAGAGAGAGAAAGCCAATCAGAGATGAAGAACTCAATAACTGAAATTAAAAATACGTTAGTTGGAAAAAACAGTAAACTAGATGAAACAGAAGAATGGATCAGCAACCTAGAGAACAGTAATGGAAAGTAATCAAGCTGAACAAGAGAGAAAAACACAATAAAAATTGAAATTAGACTTAGAGAACTCAGCAACACCATCAGGTCTCATAATATTTGCATTATAGGGATCCATAAAGAGAAGAGTGAGAAATGGGAGCAGAAAATATATTTGAAGAAATATCTGAAAACTTCCCAAATCTGGGGAAGGAAACAAAAATCTAGGTCTAGCAGGCTCAGAAAGACCCCAAAAAAATCAACCCAAGAAGATCCACACCAAGAGACATAGTAATAAAATAGCAAAAAGTTGTGATAACAAGAAAATTTTAAAAGTAGCAAGAGAAAAAATAATTACATACAAATGAAACCCCATAAGGCTACTAGCTGATTTTTAAGCAGAAACTTGGCAGGCCAGAAGAGATTGTCATACTATATTCCATGTGCTAAGAGGACAAAATAATACTCTAGCAGCCAATAATAGTCTACCCAGCAAGGCCATCACTCAGAACAGAGGGAGAGATAAAGAGTTTCCCAAATAAAAGTTAAAGGAATACATGATCCCAAAGCCAGCCTTACAAGAAATGCTTTGAGAAAAAGGAAGGACCATAAGCAGGAGTAAGAAAAGTAGGAAGCATAAAAGCAATAATATCGTGTCTATAAAAAATGAGTCGAGGATTTCACTAAATAAAAGAACGTAAAACATAACACCATATACCTAGAATGGAAGGAGAGAAGTAAAGAATGAGTTCAAAATTAAGCAGCTATCAATTTAATATAGACTGCTATATATATAAGATGTCATATACAAAATTGACAGTAACCACAAATAAAAAAATCAGTGATAGACAAAAAATAAAGAGAAAGGAATCCAGGTATGTCACTAAAGAAAGCCAGCAAATTGTGTGAGAAGAGAGCAAAAGAAGAAAGGAACGGAGAACTACAAAATCAACCATAAAACAAGTAACAAAATGGCAATAAGTACATACCTATCAATAATCATCTTGAATGTAAATGGACTATATGCTCCAATCAAAAGACATAGGGCAGGGACGCCTGGGTGGCTCAGTTGGTTAAGCGGCTGCCTTCGGCTCAGGTCATGATCCCAGCGTCCTGGGATCGAGTCCCACATCGGGCTCCTTGCTCGGCAGGGAGCCTGCTTCTCCCTCTGCCTCTGCCTGCCTCTCTGTCTGCCTGTACTCGCTCTCTTTCTCTCTCTCTCCAGCAAATAAATAAATAAAATCTTTAAAAAAAAAAAAAGACATAGGGCAACAAAATGAATAAAAAGCAAGACCTATCTATAGGCTGCCAACAAGGGATTGGTTTAGACCTAAACACACATGCACACTGAAAGTGAAGGAATGGAAAAATATTTATCATGCAAATGGAAGTGAAAAGAAAGCTGAGGTAGCAATAGTTACATCAGAAAAAATAGACTTCAGAACAAAGACTAGCAAGAGACAAAGAAGGATATTACATAATCACCAAGGAAACAGTCCAACAAGAAGTTATGACAGTTATAAATATTTATACACAAACAGATACATAAAGCAGCTAGTAACAAAAATAAAGGAAGTAATCAATAGTAACACAATAATAGTAGGGGACTTGAACCACCCCACTTATATCAATGGATAGATCATCCAAACAAACAGAAAATCAACAAAAACACAGTGGCTTTGAATGACACATTGGACCAGATGGATCTAACAGATATATGCAGAGCATTCCATCCTGAAACAGCAGAATACACATTTGACAAAGTCCAACATTCATTCATGATAAAAAACCTTCAACATAGTAGATTGAGAGGGAGCATACCTCAAAATAATAAAGGCCATATATTTAAAAACCCACAGCTAACATCATACTCAATGGTTAAAAACTGAGAGCTTTCCCCCTAAGATCAGGAACAAGACAAGGATGTCCACTCTTACCACTTTTATTCAACATAGTACAGGAAGTCCTAGCAATCAGACAACAAAAAGAAGTAAAAAGCATCCAGATTTGTAAGGAAGAAGTAAAACTTTCACTATTTGCAAATGACATGATACCACATATAGAAAATCCTAAAGACTCCACCAAAAAACTGCTAAAACTGATGAGTGAATTCAGCAGGGTCACAGGATACAAAATCAATGTACAGAAATTTGTTGCATTTCTACACACTAATAATAAAGCAATAGAAAGAAAAATTAAAACAATCCCACTTACAATTTCACCAAAAATAATAGAAAAACTAGGAATAAACTTAACCGAGGTAAAAGACCTGTATTCTGAAAACTATAAAACACTGATGAAAGAAATTGAAGATAACACAAATGGAAAGATATTGCATGCCCATGGATTGGGAGAGAAAATATGGTTAAAATGTCCATACTACCCAAAGCAGTCTACAGATTTGATGCAATCCCTATCAAAATACTAACAGCATTTTCTATAGAATTCGGTCAAATAACACTAAAATCTGTGCAGAACCACGGAAGACCCTGAATAGCCAAAGTCATCTTGAAAAAGAACAAGAGTAGAGGTATCACAATCCCAGATTTCAAGATATACTACAAAACGAGAAATCAAAACAGTATGATATGGGCACAAAAATAGACACATAGATCAGAATAGAGAGCCCTAAAAAAAAAACAAACAATTATTTGGTCAGTTAATCTTTGACAAAGGAGGCAAGAATATGCAATGAGAAAAAGGCAGTCTCTTTAACCACTGGTGTTGGCTAAAGTGGATAGCTATATGCAAAAGAATGAACCTGGACCACTTCCTTTTTTTTTTTTTTAAGATTTTATTTATTGGGACGCCTTGGTGGCTCAGTGGGTTAAAGCCTCTGCCTTTGGCTCAGGTCATGATCTCAGGGTCCTGGGATCAAGCCCCGCATTGGGCTTTCAGCTCAGCAGGGAGCCTGCTTCTGCTTCTCTCTCTGCCTGCCTCTATGCCTACTTGTGCTCTCTGTCAAAAAACAAATAAAATCTTTACAAAAAAAAAAAAAAAAAGATTTTTTTTTTTTTTTTTTTTACATTTTTTAACAGAGAGAGAGAGAGAGAGAGATCACAAGTAGGCAGAGAGGCAGGCAGAGAGGGGGAAGCAGGCTCCCTGCTGAGCAGAGAGCCAGATGCAGGGCTTGATCCCAGGATCCTGAGATCATGCCCTGACCGGAAGGCAGAGGCTTAACCCACTGAGCCATCCAGGTGCCCCAGAACCTGGACCACTTTCTTACACCATACAGAAAAATAAACTCAAGGAGTAAGGTCTTAAATGTGAGATCTGAAACCATAAAAAGCCTACACTAAGAGAGCATAGGCAATACTTTCTTTGACATTGGCTATGGCAACATTTTGCTACATATGTCTCCTAAGGCAAAGGAAAGGAAAGCAAAAATAAACTATTGAGACTACATGAAAATAAAAAGTTTTGGCACAGCAAAGGAAACAATCCAGGAAACTGAAGGACAACCTACCGAATGGGAGAAGATATCTGCAAATGGTATAGCTGATAAAGTGTCTAGAATATATAAAGAACTAATACAACTCAACACCCAAAAAACCCCAAATAATCCAATTAAAAATGGGCCGAAGACATGAACAGACATTTCTCCAAAGAAGACGTACAGATGGTCAATAAACACATGGAAAGATATTCAACATCACTCATCAGCGAAATGCAACTTAAAACCACAATGAGATATCACCTCGTACCTATCAGAATGGCTAAAATCAAGAACAGAAGAAACAAGAGGTGTTCGCAAGGATGCAGAGAATGGGAACCCTCATGCACTGTTGTTGGGAATGCAAGCTGGTGTGGCCACTGTGGAAAACAGTACGGAGATCCTCAAAAAATTAAAAAGAGAATTACCATATGTTCTAGTAACTCCACTACTAGTATTTACCCAAAGAATACAAGAACACTAATTCGAAAAGATCTGTGCACCCCAATGTTTATTGCAGCATTATTTACAATAGACTTGGGCCTACATAGAAAAGCCATCAAAATGTTGGGTCTGCCATTAAATCATATGTTCAACATGTGGGACAAGAAGAACATCCTCTAATTTGGAAATAGTTCGAAGATGAGAATACAGGAAAACACTACATTAAAATAATTTATACGCTGTTTCTCTATAACTGTTCGAAGATCTTTGAAGAAGCACCACGGACTGTAGAAAAGGATTAATTGCACCTCAACTATTTGATATTGTGTGTAGGTTATAACAAAAACTCATACAGTGGGGGGGGGGGGGAGAAATGACATTTAGGGTAAGAAAGACTGCCTCAAAACCCAAAGATACGTTACCAGAAAGGGGAAGCCAAATGAAACAGCCAGGAAAACTGTAATTTATTTGAAATCCACCTTCAGATTACCTCTGTACTTTATAAATATTTTCCCTGAGAAAGAAGTTTAACATATGGTGACAGCTGGGGTGTTTCAGAGGGTCTAAAAACAATGGACATTTCAGACATGCAGAGCCTACATGATGAATTTAAAGACGCAGATGGCCTGAATGCCAGAAAGCTAATCTACTAGAAACAAGCGTGGACATTTTGAGAGAGGTGGAAACTAATTCCTTACAAGTCCAAAAACCTGCTGCTGCGACTAAGTAAAATCGTATTCCATGCTCAGGTTTGTCTGTGGGTTATGTCATTGCACTGGGCCGCCACCGGGACCAGTGAAAAAGCGGGCTCCGTAAGAGAAGACGGCAAGTCAGGTCTCTAAATGTGCTCAGTGTTAAGACTACGTAAAAGAGGAACATCCTAAAGCTACAAGCAGTTCAGAGAAGTATTATCCAAAAAGGAAACACAAAATGCAAACAGATCCTACTTTATCACGGGACATAAACCTGTTATTGTTCATTTTTATTAAATATAGGAAGTATCTGTTAGCCCAATGATATGTACATTCAGCTTTTAAAATCTTATATTTATGTCTTAAAAATGCACAATAATATGGCTTATAAAATTTAAATATCCAATTAATTAAAATCTGTATCAGAGGAGAGAAACAAAAATATTGTTCTGTTTTTCTCACACATACTACTTAATGTGTTCTATAAATTACTGCTAAATGCCACTGTTAACTGGTCCTATTGTTTTGTTTAAATAATAGTATTTATGTAACAGAAAAGCAAATAAAGAATGTCATTTTCAATACCTATTTTATATTTTAATGTTAAAATCATAATACATGTGACATATATACTATTACATATTATACTATTTTTTTGGTCTCATGGCTGTGTCCTAGGCGGGCTCTCTACACAGTCACCTGACTGTACATGTAGATATCCTTCATAGATCTAACATACATATTTTCAGTTCTGAATTGTTTGATAGTTATTAGATATGCATTTCTACTGTTTGCTATTCTCTTGAAACAGTTTAATTAAAAAGCTTCTGGGGGAAATATGTACTAATATACTTCATGTCTGAGTAAAATAATGGCAGATTAATTGAAGATAAATTCAGTTAAACTAGGGGCGCCTGGGTGGCTCAGTGGGTTGAGCCTCTGCCTTCGGCTCGGGTCATGATCTCGGGGTCCTGGGATCGAGCCCCACATCGGGCTCTCTGCTCGCAGGGAACCTGCTTCCTCCTCTCTCTGCCTGCCTCTCTGCCTACTTGTGATCTCTGTCAAATAAATAATAAATAAATAAATAAATATCTTTAAATTAAAAAAAAAAATATTTTATGGTTTATTCTCTTTTTAGTGAAAATACCGGGACGAGCTCCTGCTTGGTTTCTAAAAAGATATTTGAGGTAGGAGAACAAGATTTCTGCTACCCGACTACCTTATTCCTTTTCTTCTGGCTTCTATCATTTTGATTTTGAATTAAAGCAAGGTAAAAGTAGCTTTTTTATAATAATTGGTAATTGATGTCTCCTTATATCCTCCATAGTATCTGTAGGTCGATGTTAATACACAGCAGTGCTTATCTGATGCAATTTGAAGAATATTGAGATTTCAGTGTTCCCAAACTATCCCCCATGGGTGCCTTTAAATCTACAATTAGACGTTTATTTCTATGCATTTGTCACTGCATTATCTGAGTTTCTCCTTTTTCAAAAAATATATATATTGCTGGTGTAAGATAATTACTTAGCACTTTGGGATGGATGACTATCCAATCACGACCTGTAAGAGCTATTGGAGCGTCATTCACATAGGGCTAATCCTAGTACCTGGAAACTGGAGGAAGCATAGAAAATGAATTCAGGGATAACATGGATAAACCTGGTAGTTTTCTCTAAACCAGTAATTATTATACCACTAGCCCCCTTGGCAAGTTTTCCTGTTCTTAGGAATAATGACATGAGCAACCATCAGAACCATGGAATAGTAAGTATCTGAAGGTAGATTGAATGTGTCCAACCGAGGAAACATGATATGCGCTTTCTTCCTTCTGTGGCTCTTCTAATAACTTGGTTTCTACTCAATACAATGGGTTCTGTGGAAATATGTAGACTCTCCTGCCCTCAAAGCCTACAAAATAGGTAAGAAACCATCTTTGGGCATGCCTGTACTTGGATCTAGAACTGAACAAATAAAGACAAATTTTTAAAAATCTATCTATGGAAAAAAATCAAATGATACATCAAAATAAGAGAAAGTAGAAAAAGTACTGGACCCATTCCTCCCTCTTATTAGCTGCATGATGTTGAGCAAGTAAGCTTAACCAGTGTGATTCCTTAACACTCCCTCTCTGATGTAAGATAGGGATAACATTGGCCATCCTGCCTAGACCATAGGACTAGTAATATCATATCTGTAAGCCTCCCTTACATACTGTGTTTGTAAGCTAATACCTGTAAGTAAGATAAGATAATATCTGTAAGTCTCCTTTACATACTGTGAGGTGTAATACACAAATATAACATGGCACTACATTACTCTTGATTAGGTAGATCACCGGTGACACTGAAATCAGAGTACCCAATTTCTTTCAGCTCCCAAAATAGGATTCAGAGGCTCAGCAAAGACCAACAAAGACAGTTGTTAGAAACTGGTGAGAGGCCAATCCACGAAATAATTCAGCCCAAGAGCACTAATTTGTATGGAAACTGTTTCAAAGTAAAATCCTTCAAGTGTCCTGTGAGCACGCCAACTCCCCGCTGGACTGAGAAGACAAGGACACCAGCAGAAGGTAGTACTTGCCTTATTTAACTTCTATATAAGTTTAATACAGAAAAAAATTTTAACATAGCTTTGAAAAAAATCTATTTAATTGCCTTATTCCCAATACCTTATCATTGCTGCCTTCTCCATACCATAGTATAAAAAAGAAATGAACTCATACACATGACATGAATGAATCTCAAAATCATTGTGTGGAGTACAAGAAGTCAGGCTTATGAAATGCTATATGAAATCTCATGTATAGGAAATGCAAACTAATTTATAGAGAAAAACAAAACAAAACAGATAAAGCTTTCCTGGAGGAAGAAGGAATAGAGTAGGTGATGAAGGGAAGAATGGACTAGCAAGGATCACAAGGAATCTCTTACGGATGTTTTTTTCTAGATCCGGAAGGGGGTGATGTTTCACAATTGTTTACAGCTGTTGAACTGCCAGTTTTAGTTTCCTGAGCAACTAAGTTAAGTGGAGTTCTCTTCAGCTGAGATGGTAAAGACTGAGGGCAGATGAGCAATTCGGTTTAGGCTTGTTTTTGAAATGCCTTTCAGACACTGAAGCAGAAGTACTGAGTTAGCAGTTGGATAGGAGTCTGGAGTTCAAGGAAGAGGTATGGGCTGGATACACATGTAGAAATTTTCAGATAAAGATAGCGTTTTAGGGTGTGAACCTGGATGAGATTCAAGTGAGGACGGATATAGAAGAGGGTTACGGAGCAGATCCTTGGGTATCCCAGTACTGATGGATCAGGAAAATAAGAACCAACAACGAAGGATAAGGAGCATCTTGTGGGTTAGGAGGAAAACCAGGAGGATATGTTGTCCTGGAAGCTAAGTAAGCGAGAGGAAGGGAATAATCAACTAAGTAATGGTTCTGATGAGTGAGGTGGGTTTCCTGTTGGGTTTTACAACATGGAGGTTTTAGTCAGGATCTGCATCAGAGACATTTCAGTAGAATAATACAGGTACAGATCTAACTAAGTGTACTTTAAAATAGGCTTGAGATTGGAGGCAGTTAGTCTTCATGGAATTTTATGGAAAAGGGAGATTTTTTTTTTCAGTGTCCCCCACAGCTACTAAAAAATTCTGTTTCTCAACCTTATCCGACATTTCCTGAGCTGAGATTCTCGTTGCTTCTTGACTACATTGTCGTACAGGCATATGTCCTGGTGAATCTTGATGACACACTAATAAAAATTCTACTTTTTAACTGAAGTAAGTCACTTCAGAA
Organism: Taxidea taxus jeffersonii; assembly: GCA_003697995.1. NCBI lineage: Eukaryota > Metazoa > Chordata > Mammalia > Carnivora > Mustelidae > Taxidea > Taxidea taxus. Next base: position 19,229 of record ML109070.1, read on the forward strand.
TGAGCTATTTTTTCTTATTCTTTTGTGTTGTCCCTTCCTTTACAATATACGCATTTAAGGCTGTGCATTTTCCTCTAAAATGTCCTAGCTCTGCTATCACTCAGTTTATTACAGAAGAAATTCCATCCTTTCCCATTACTGAACTTAGCAAGTAGGAAATGAGATGGATTCTGAATTCTGTCAGAGATTGGTGAGAGGTCCAGTCAGACTTCTTCGGTTCTGGAAGGGTTTATATTTACTGATGAGCTACGGTACAAAGACAGAGATTCAGCTGACTGAGGAGTAGGGGAGGAGTAATAAGTCCCGGCAGACAGGTTTCTATCTTCTTTGGGTCATTTCTTCTTTGGATTTGGTAAACACAAACCACAGAAATCTTGCAGTATCCAGCCTTCTATTTAGCTAGACCACCAGCGCCAGGAAGTCAGGCATCAAGTCTCCCTGGAACAAGCTTTACCCACACAGGTGGTTCATCACAGCTACCCATGACCATTGCACCTGGTGCCAGTGATGGGTTCTAAATACTGACCAGTCATAGTAGCAAAAGGAAATCCAGTTATTGAAGCTGAGTGATGGGTTTAAGAGGGAGTTTCTTATTCTAATCTCTCCTTTTTGGAGGGATACTGAAATTTTTATTTTTTTTTAAGATTTTATTTATTTATTTGACAGATCACAAGTAGGCAGAGAGGCAGGCAGAGAGAGAGGGGAAGCAGGCTCCCTGCTGAGCAGAGAGCCCAGTTCAGGGCCCAGTCCCAGGACCCTGGGATCATGACCTGAGCCAAAGGCAGAGGCTTAACCCACTGAGCCACCCAGGCGCCCCAATACTGAAATTTTTAAAACTGAAATCCAGATGTGTACTCTGCCAACCATCAGTGGTGCCCTGGATCTCCTACCCATCAATTTCCTCAGTGACATAAGTCTAATTACTATCCTTTTTCTCACTTTCTCAAAATATAGTCAACATTCACTTTTAATAATGGAGAATTCCTTTTTTAAAAAGCCTTACTGGGGACGCCTGGGTGGCTCAGTTGGTTGAGCGGCTGCCTTTGGCTCGGGTCATGATCCCAGCGTCCTGGGATCAAGTCCCGCATGGGGCTCCTTGCTCGGCAGGGAGCCTGCTTCTCCCTCTGCCTCTGCCTGGCACTCTGTCTGCCTGTGTTCATTCGCTCTCTCTCCCTCTCTCTCTGATAAATAAATAAAATCTTAAAAAAAAAAAAAAAGCCTTACTGTGGAAAATTCAAACATAAACAAGAGTAGAGGGAAGATGATAACGAATCCCCTGGGGCCTAGGACCTGCCCTTCATAGTTATCCACATCTTGCTAGTCTTTCATCTATATTCCCACTTATTTTTCCTAAAGTATTTAAATCACATCCAGCAAATCATATCATTTTTCCCAGAAATAGTTCAGTGTACATCTCTAACCTTCTTTTTACAAAGCATAATGTATTTCATGCTTTTATTCTAAGTGTATTCTACTTTCTCTTATGTTGTCTGCACACCACCTTGGGCCTTATAATTGTAAGTAATCTTGCCGCATCCTTTAAAATGTCTACTAGTTTTCCTTCAGGCTTTACTCAGGGTTTCTTTTATCCTTCGGCTCTCTTCCTAAGTATATAAAATTTTTAAGAATTGTGTCAAAATACACATGAAATAAAATTACCATCTTAACTATTTTTAAGCCTAAAGTTCAGGTATGAAATACATTCACCTTGTCATGCACACAATATCCAAAATTCTTTTCATCTTACTAAACTGAAACTCTGTACCCATTACACAACTCCCCATTCCTCTCTCCTCCCAGGTCCTGGCAACTATCCTACTTTGAATCTCTCTTTGACTATTCCTTACATAAGTGGAATCAAATATTTGGAAGACAAATACATTGTCTTTTTGTGACTGGTCTGTTTCACTGAGCATAATGTCTTCAAGTTTCATCTGTGGTATAGGAGGTGTCAGAATTTCCTTCCTTGTTAAGGCTGAGTGGTGCTCCCTTGTACATATTGACCACGTGTTGTCTGTCCATGCGTCCATCAGTAGGCACTTGGGTTCCTTCCACCTTTTTGGCTACTGTGAATTGAATGGCGCTGCTTCTATGATCATATACAAACACCTCTTTGAAATTCTGCTTTCAACTCTTTAGGGCATATACCCGGACATAGAATTGCTGGATCATATAGTAATTCTATTTTCAATTTATTTTATTTTATTTTTATTTATTTGACAGAGATCACAGGTAGGCAGAGAGGCAGGCAGAGAGAGGAAGGGAAGCAGGCTCCCCGCTGCACAGAGAGCCCGATGCGGGACTCGATCCCCGGACCCCGGGATCATGACCTGAGCCGAAGGCAGAGGCTTCAATCCACTGACCAACCCAGGCGCCCCCTATTTTCAATTTTTTGAGGAACCACCATACTTTTCGTCACAGTGACTGTACCATTTTCCATTCCCAGCAACAGTTCACCAGGGTTCTAAATTCCCTACATCCTTACCAACACTTGTTATGTTCTGGGGTTCTTTTTTATAGTAGTCTTACCTAATGCAAGGGGGAAGTAAACACTTTTTAATGTTATTATAATTATCACAATAACAAAATAAATAATAATTCCTGCATATCCTGTAGTTAAGAAGGGATTTCCAGCATGCCCTTCTCATGGTCTTTCCCTCTCCATCCTTATTTGTCAAGATCAGAAGCTTTGCAGTCACCACTGATTCCTCTTTTCTCTCATCCCACATTAATTCATTAGTAAAATCTCAAAATATAGGACTATATAACAGCAGGGTCCTGCTAAAACAAATCTCGGATGGTAACACTCCTCTGCTCAATACCTTTCAGTAGCTCCCCATTTCACACTCAGTAAAGTCAGTCCTTACAATGGCCTGTAAGACCCCATGTGAACACCGTCTAAGTCACCAAGCTGCTGTCTTAGCTCTTTCCCCATAATTCAGTCTACTTTAGCCACTTGTGCCATCTTGGTGATCTTTCAACAAACTAACACGCTCCTAGCTCAGGGCCTTTGCACCTACTATTTTTCTTGCCCAGAATGCTCTTTTACTCTGGTATCTGCTTGACTCACTCCCTAATTCCTCTGACGTGTCAACTTCACAGGGAGGTCTTTCCCCGAACGCCTTTTAAAACACAGAAGTCAACCCCTCCCCCAAGAATTCTTTATTCCCCTCCCCGGCGTTATTTCATCCTGTAAACTTCATCATTATCTGACATACTATATATGTTACTTATTTGCTATTTTCTGACCCTGTAATTACAATATAATGGATAAGAATTTTTAGACAGATCCTTGGCACCTAATATTCAATAAATAATTGTTGAGTTGATTTAGTTCATGTATCTGTACGTGTATTTGTGGTTGCTCCCCAGATCTGCATTGCAACTTTAAAAGCAAAATGAAAGAATGTACTTCTTTCCAGAGCAAGAAGACTGGCATAAATTGGACAGATGATGAAAAGAGAATCTACAGGGATAAAAGAATAGCCCAAACTCAAGAAATTCTGCAGTATTTGCTCCCTATCATGGAAGGCACTAAAAATGTACAAACCCCTCAGAAGAAACAAACACTCAACCCAAGAACCAACTTCCAAGTTCAACATCAGTAAGTCAATACAATTTTGTCATTCTCAGATACTTACTACATTTTTATAAGGAAGCAAAGTTTAGTACCTCATTATCCCAAGAAACAAACATGCGCTCTTCAAAATGGTGGCAGCTACACCCCATTTAACAAAGGGACAAAAACCCAAAGCCATCAGAAAACAATGGATATGTGACGGGAGGGAGTAGGTTATCAGGTCTCATTTGATCATTTGCATGAACTCACTCATTAATTTGCGTCTCATAAAGTGTGACGGGAGCCTGACTTCAGATTTCTCTGATGTGTTTAAGGCTTATAATCCTAAGGCGCAACCAGAATAAGAAGTAATTACCTTGAATTACTTAAGCTTGTTGATAGTCAGAGGAAAGCATAAAGAATAAGTCCAGATTTCTTTTAAAGATTAAAAAAATAGAACCATCACTAAGACAAAAAGGAAACACATATACCTAAGAGACAACAGCAAGCTGAAAACATTATGAACAAATCTTAATGAGGTATCTTTGTACTAGACACGATTCTGTGTCTGCACACACAGCACGTATATTTTATACTCTGCACCTAAGGAAATTGAGGTGCGAAGAGATTAAGTAATTTGTCCAAGGTCACACAGCCAAGAGACAATCTGTTTTCAGAGTCTGTTATGTTCTCTTTAACATACATGAAAAACAGAGGACCAATAAACTAAATATCCACAGATAACCTACACATCAATGACAAAACTGTGAATATTTTAGTAGGAAAATGAGCAAAGGCTATGAATCTGAAATTCACAAAAGAAAAACATTTGGTCAATAAATATTTAAAATGTTTAATTTTACTTAAAGGAGTGCAAATTAAAACAATAGTGAAATACTATTCATTTTTGCCTCTCGGCGGAAGAATTAACTCACTGATGGCTGGAATATGAATTCATGCAGAGTTGTGTTTCTTTTGGGTTTTGGTGGGTTTTTTTGATGCAGAGTTTTGAAAGGCAAGCCAACAATATAAATGAAAAATCCTCAATATCATATACTCATTTTGGCTAAAAAATTCCACTTTTACAAATTAAATTTAGGGATGGGGTGCCTGGGTGGCTTAGTCTGTTAAGTGTCTGACTCTTGATTTTAGCTCAGGTCATGATCTCAGGGTTGTGAGTTCAAGCCCCACATCAAGCTCTGTCCCGAGCATGGGAGCCCACTTAAGACTCGCTCTCTCTCCTTCTCCCTCTGCCCCTCCCCCACCACTTTCTTTCTCTCCCTCAAAAAAAGGAAATTAAACCTCCGGAAGTGGGGTTGGAAAGCCTAGGTAAGAGGTTTCTGTAGTGATGTTCACTTCTTTATTTAAGATTTATTTATTTCAGGGGCGTCTGGGTGGCTCAGTGGGCCGAGGCCTCTGCCTTTGCCTCAGGTCATGGTCCCAGGGTCCTGGGATCAAGCCCCGCATCGGGCTCTCCGCTCGGTGGGGACCCTGCTTCCTCCTCTCTCTCTGCCTGCCTCTCTGCCTACTTGTGGTCTCTGTCTGTCAAATAAATAAAATCTTAAAAAAAAAAAAAAGATTTATTTATTTCAGAGAGACTGAGTGAGGGTGGGAGAAAATCTGAAGATTCAGATGCTTAATCGACTGAGCCACCCAGGTGCCTTGATGTTCATTTCAGTATCACTTAAAAGCATCAAAGAAAAAGGAAACAAAATGAACCTAAATGTTCAACAACAGAAAAACTGCTTAAATATCGTATATCCATAGAATGAAGTATTATGTAGCTATGAAATATTATAAGTACAGATTAATTAAATGTGATAATGTTCGCAATGCATAAGTGAATAAAAACTACAAATCAACTTTGTTATGGTTGCATTTACAGACTATGCAAGTCTATTTAAAGTGTGCCTATTATACACAAACACATACACACCTAGAAAGATCTCCAGTAGCACGTAGCCCCAACCATGGTTATCTCTGGATGAAGCCCTGACAGAAGATGATATTCCTCTTTATGACTTCCCCACCTAAATCTTTTTTTTTTTAAGATTTTATTTATTTATTTGACACAGAGAGATCACAAGTAGGGAGAGAGGCAGGCAGGGGGAGGAGGCAGCAGCCTCCTCTGCTGAGCAGAGAGCCCAATGTAGGGCTCGATCCTAGGACCCTGAGATCATGACCTGAGCTGAAGGCAGAG
>ML109071.1:0-40305 GCA_003697995.1 Taxidea taxus jeffersonii
TAACAGCATTATAAGAAGCTATTTCACTTTTATGGGCTTTGCCTTGTAAGAGTAAACCAATATTTACTAAGCATTTATGGTGTGTCAGACTCTTTCAAATATGTAATCTTGTTTACCCATTGAAATCTACAAAAAAGCCACTATTAATCATGTTTTACAGTTAAGAAACCTGAGGTTCTGAGAGTCCTAAAGGAACCTGTTCACAAATGCCAAGTTTTGAATCCAGGTCTCCAAATACCAGGTTCAATGTTCCTTCTCTTCATCTTGGTGGTCCCCAAACTGAACTTAGCATAGAACACTCTCAAACACTGAAACATTTTAAGTGAAATTTTTAGCTATACTATATGAAGAGCTGAAAGTAAAAGCAAAATTCATACCATAAACCAGATATCTGAAGTCAAGTCATAAGCTTAAATTGCAGAGGGGCCAAAAGCAATGTAGACAATAGTTAAATTCCACCTGAATTCTGCCATATCAATGCTGAAGGTAATTGTGTCCCCTCCTTGGGCTATCACGTACAGATGTGCAGGTTGTGCACTGTGTAACAGTACATATAAATGGTGCTCCCAACAGTTATCAGTACACATCCTCAACAACTGTCCACAGAAGCCCTAGTGCCCCTTGGGTATCCCTTGCAACTGTGACTAAAAAATGTTAAAGTCTAATTCTCTTTGCAAAGACAAACTCACCAAACTCCATTTCCAGCAAATTTGTGCTATTATTCAAGATCCTTTGTGGAGAAACAAAAAGATCTTTATTCCAAGGGACCTGGGAATTCCTACTACCTTCAGTTGGTCACTTGTCCTATTGCAGGCAGTTTTTTTTTTGCACATATCTCAGTAACAACTTTAACAGTGCTCCAACTACTTATGATTAACTGCCTTTCCTTTAAAAATATGGAATTGTCAGGGTGCCTGGATGGCTCAGTCAGTTAAGCATCTGCTTTCAGCCCAGGCCACGATCTCAGGGTCCTGGGATCAAGCCCTGCACTGGGATTCCTGCTTGGTGGGGAGCCTGCTTCTCCTTCTCACTCTCCCTCTGTGTTCTCTCTCAAATGAATAAATAAAATCTTAAAAAAAAAAAAAAAAAGAGTTGTCTCCATTCTGCCAAGATGGATATCTGCTTCACTGACATCAGAATTATGCCTCGCTGTTCTATTTTGTGCTTTTCTGAACACAATTATGTCACCCTGGAGCAAAATCAAAATGTAAATATTTTCAACAGTACTGAATAGTCCCAGTGGTGAACATAATGAAAACAAGGACTTGGTGACCAGCAATGACCAAGTTCATGCATGCACTGGAAAACACCAACACATGCATCCCTGGTAGCCAAGAGTAAAAACTTACATTTGCAAATCATCCTAACTTTGGAGCTGCTGACGTGTATGTGCAGGGGGAGGTACATCTTCCAATCCTTGAAATATGACATATATTTAAATACACCTACATGTAACTGGCTAGAACTTTCTAATAAGGGTATATTTTGAAAACATTTTCTCTTAGAGGGTAAATGGGTACGGTCCCAGGAGGAAACAGATGGTGCATACTAAAGGGTGTGATTAAAGAAAATTTAATGAAGTGACTATGTATCAAGATATCAGCAGCATTAAGGAAAGCCAATAGGCATCTCTGGGTAGCAACAAGAAGAAATTGCTACAACCCCTGAGCCTGAAGATGTCAGAAGACAGAGGGGTTACCTGAATTCAGAGAAACCTGCAGTGTAGGTGGGGTGACCCCAAAGGAAGGGGGCTGTTTCTAGGCAGCTGGATGGGGAGAGAACAGGAGGAATGAATCTCTAGTCCCCTCTGTCTGCCCTCTATCTCCTACCTTTCCCCAAACCATCAACCAGTTAGAGGGGATGTGGCACACAGAGGCCAGCCTCCCAGGGGACAGCAGAGTGAACATTAGAACGGGGGTGAAAGAGAATATCCAACATTAAAAGGTTTAGCAGAAAGCCAAAAGGTATTAGCATAAAGTGAGGTATTCTGTGGTTGCCTTAGGACCAAGGTAGACATTTCATAGCTCCTAGATGAAAATTATTACTGTCAGGGAATTTGGAACCTCACTGCCCATTCATCTGAATGTCAGAGCAGGTTCGAATTTGTATTTGGAGAACATTTTAATTCCACCTCTGGCTACTTCATCTTTATATATAAAGATGATAGGTAGGTAGACAGACACACAGCAGTCTATCCTCGCCTTGTCCCTGCAAGGCAGCTCCAAGGGGCTGGGGTGAAAACAGCTAAGGGTAGAATGACCTTGGTTTAGCGGACCCAAAACCCAGCCTTCCGTGGGGAGTAATAACAATAGAAGACAGAGAATGTGCCTTAAACTTCTTGTGTGCTAGACACTGGGCTAACTACTTTATAGTTCCATCTCATTTAATCCTCACACAACCCTCCCAAGTCAGTACTATTAATATCTCCATTTTATAGAGTTTAAGAAAGAACTGGCATGAACCTCTTTAAAAATAAACTGGCTTATGTCATTTCCCTGCCTGAAATGCTTTCTTCTGCACTTAGAAGAGAATCCAAAATCCTCATCAGAGCCTACACAGCAGTGTGTGAAGAAGCCTCCAGCAGGCTCCCTGGCTTCATCCTGTCTCCGGCACTCCAGCCACATGGGCTTCTGCCACTTCCTCGAGGGCTCTGACCTCCTTCTCTCCTCAGGGCCTTTGTACAGGCTGCTCTTGCTGCCCTTGAAATCAGAATGTCCTCCCACTGTCACAGGGCAAGTGCTGTCACATCTTTTATAGGCCCAAGTGTCACTTCCTTGGAGGCCACCCCAGCCTCCCTGAAACCCACCCAAAGTAGATTCATCCACCCACATGCCACCTCCTTTCTCTTTTTTTTCCTCTCAGGCCCTTCTTTATTTCTTTCGTAGCTTTTCATGGTGTGTGTGTGTGTGTGTGTGTGTGTGTGTGTAGGGTGGGGGGGCTCCCACTAGGACATGAGTCCTCTGACTGTGTGAACCACATCTGACTTGGTCCTCTTCCCCACCTTCTCCATCAGCCTCTCAGCCCCTGCATTTCCTTTGCAATATTTATTATTGCTATTCTTCTGTTTTCTCCTAACTGTTCTTAGACTTTCTTCCCTGTTAGAATCAAAGTCCCTCTGTTCAGCACTCTAACTTCAGCACCCAAAACTCTACCTGGCAAGTAGGTGGTGCAATTTGCCCAAGGACTTGAGGGCGGGGGGGGGGGGGGGGTCACTGAATGGTCAGGACTCGCACACAGGTCATCTTTTCCAGAGCCCTCCCTCTTTTCCACCCACAGGACTGCCTCTAAGATGGCCCTCCTGTCCCAGGGAGGAAGCAGAACACAGACTCCGCACAATCTGCCCATGTGGTCTGCCCCCACGGTTGGGAGCAGAGCAGAAGTTCACTCTCTATCTCCCAGGCCCCCCACCAAGTTGACTGCACTCATCGAAAAGGCACAGGCCGCTGAGCCAATAAAAGAAAACTCTGCACCTTATCTCTGATCCCAGCTGTTTATGGGGCATAGAAACTGGTTCTGTTTTTCCCTAGCCAGGAGAGGCCGCTCCTGCTGGATTTCAGAAAACAAGACAGAGGAAGCACCACGACACCAAGGTATCAGGCTCTGGATTTTCATCAGATTGCCTGCCCTTCCCACATTATTCACTTCTTTCAGTTGAATCACAAAAAGAAACAGGATATACAAAGCCACAAATAGCATCATCTCCTTCTCTTGGGGAATACTGAAGCTTTTATATATTTCTTTCCTCTAGTGCTGCTTTCGGCATTGCTCTGTTTTTCTAAAACCCCTGCTTTCTCTCTCCAAAGGATTTTACTCAGCGTCAGCACGTGTGTGTGCGCGCACGCCCGTGTGTGTGTGTGTGTGTGTGTGTGTGTGTGTGTCTTTTAAACACAACCCTGGCTGCATTCCCAGCAAAGGAGGAAGAAGGCCTTGTGGCCCAACTAATTCAATAAGCTTCAGTTACTCATGGAATATTTATTAGGTGGGAAGAAAGCAATGATCCCACCACGTGTTATTAGTCCACAATCTAACAGGAGAGTAAATTAACTTCCTGTCATCACAGAAGTCACTTTATCCTTAAATGCGGGAGTGGCTAACGACCAGTTTGGAAACTGTTTCACAAAGGGGTCACGGACACACATCACTGGGTTTATGGGACTGGGGAGGATGACAAGCGGAGAAGCATCAGAGGGCACAATCCCCTGAGCTCTCCTTCTCCCACAAGCTTCAGCCAGGCATATCTGTACCTCAAATCCCATGGTCAGCTGCTTTACCCTCTTTTATGAGATAATCAGTCAGGTGCAGCCACAAGATGAGACACAAGAGAGGCTCAAGAAGGCAAAAATTATTACACTCCTGGGTTCTAAAGAAAGGAGGCATGCAACACCAGGCAGAGTCACAGGGAAAAGCACCAGCATGACCAGGAAGCAGAAGATGGGAGCAAAAGGAGCAACAAGGCCACAGCCTTTATTGGGGTTCCTCCCAGGGCAAGGTAAACAGTTTGAGGTAAGCTAGTTTGAATAATTTTGGTGGGCTTTGGGCTACAGGGGTAGTTACTGGTTGCCTGGTACAGTAGCCCTGGGATGATTAAGGCAGAAGCATATTGCTTCTTGGGATGCAGAGCCCAACAGAGGAGGCTGCCTCTGGATTGGTTAGTTTGCATATCAAAAGCAGGCTCTATCCAAGCCCTTGCTGTCTGCACTAATTTCCAAAGGGGCAGTCTCTCCCTGCCCAGGCAGAATGATTTTTCAAGATGTCAAAACATTGTAATATCAAACAAATGTAAAAAATATATACATCAGTGTTCCTGTAGAGCAGAGCCCACCACCATCAAGCTCCAGACATTTGCACAGACAGAGGACAGGATATCTGCATGGCCATAACAATGGCTCTTCTCTGGGAAGTGACCTTGTTAGAAATGGAAGCTTTGGAGCTCAGGACTACAATCAGCCTGTCCTTCAACACAGAGCAGCTGAGCCAGCTTTCTACCAACACACTGAAAGGTCAAAAGAAAAAAAAGAAAAAGAAAAAAAAAAAACCCTAGGGCTCTCCCCTCAGAGGCTAAATGGGTTCATTTCCCAGTAAACAGAACCAGGAGCTACTGGGTCTGCTGGAGAGCCACCAAATGAGTTCTTCACTCATCAGCAATTCAATCTCAGGAGAACAAAGTAGCCAAATGGCTGGGATTCATGGTATATGAAATTTGACATGAACATTTTTAAATGTAGGTTTTATTAAGTTCATAGATACAGAGAACAAATCGGTGGTTTCCTGAGACAGGGCGTCCATCAGGGATGAGCCAAAGGAATGAAGGGGGTCAAGAGGTACAAACTCATGGGGATATAATGTAGGGCTACAGTTGACAATAGTGTATATTTGAAAGCTAAAAGAGTAGATTTTAAAAGTTCTCATCCCAAGAAAAAAATCTTATAGCTATATATGGTGAGGAAGGTTAACTAGACTAATCGTGGTGATCATTTGCAATATAAACAAATATCAGATCATTACATATAGACCTGAAGCTAATATAATATGGTATGTCAATTATGCCTCAAAAAAAATAAGCTAAAAAATGTGGGGTTTATTATCTTTCAGGTATGGTAAGACTAACAGATCAGGAAATGATTGCCAGTGAAAAGATAGTTTGTTGTTATACTCAGATCCCCAAAGACCGGGCATGCCTGGTCATGGGGCACCATCTGGGGAAGCACCAGTCTCAGTCAGAAGGTGACGGTGGGAGGAGGGAAAATGTGGGCAAGTGCCTTTATTGTGGTTTCCACAGGAAGGAATGAGAGCAGCAGGCCAGGTGAACAGGGGCTTAAGGCTGGCTAGCTTGAAGGATTTCAGCAGGCTCTGTTGCTTGGGGCAGTGCTTACTTGCCTGAGATGTGGCTATGAGAATATGTGGGCAAGCAGACAGTAGCCTGGGATATCAGAGCTCCGTGAGGAGGCCAGCTGAGGGAGTGAGCTCTGCATCACCTTTTTTGCGTATGAAAGACACAAGAGCAGGCTAGTCCCTCACCAACTCTAGGAACTGGGTAACCCTTAGAGAGGCAGTCCTTCCAGGGTCTGTAAGGCCCCAGATGTTAAAACATGAAAAATACAGGAAATAAGGAGACATGGTCAATATAATGAGTCCCCAGGCTGATTGCAGAAGCCTAGGGAAACCTCTGACATATGAGTGGGAGATTCAATCCATGGAAGGTTGCTGTAATCTAAGACTCCTGGAAAGGGTGACAGAGAAATCTAGTCCTGAACTGGGCCTTTATAAGTAGATATGGTTAGAAGATGGAAGAGATAAAGAGGAGCTGGGGACAGGAAGGAGGCAATAGAGGCAGGGAGGGAAGAGTACCTTCCAGGCAGTGAAAATGGTACAGAGGTGAAGAGGCAAGAAGTCCTTTAGTATCCCGTGGTCACAAAAGCTATCCCTTTCTTCCAACTCATATTAAAGATTTAATACACGCAAAAGAGTAATAAAACGTAGCTGTGGTAAAGGAGGATTACTCCTACACCTCACAGGGTAGAAGTGAGGTCTATGGGAGCACTAACACAATGGCTAGCGCTGTGTTTGCATACACAAGATGACAGGGGAGATTGGCTCCCTCCCCTCCCCTACCCCTCCTCCCTTTGGAATCCTCCTCACCGCTGCCCCACACCTGCCTTTTCCCCACCAGACCTCTAGCTAATCGACCAGCGCCACTCTCAGTGACACAAAATCCCCCTGCTATGATCCATTTGTATGCCCCTAAAATTCCTACATTGATTAGGTTTAGATGAGGTTTTTGGGGGGTTTTTTTGGTGGGGGGGTTGGGCTATGAGGTTACAGACACAAGGCAGCCACAGTGAGAGGCTATATGCAAGCCAGGAAGAGGGTTCTAGCCAGAACCCAGCATGTTTGCTCCCCATCTTGGACATCTGACCCCCAGAACTGTGAGAAACCTATGTGTGGGGTTTAAGCCCCCCTGTGTGTGGCATTCTGTCATTGCAGCCCTAACTGACTGAAGGTGTCTGCAAAGCTCCTGGAGGAACAAAACTCTTACTTAGCTCCAAAACAGAAAGGGGAGATGCATGGGACTATGATGAAATTCTCCTGGGTCATGACAATTAAGAAAATGTCTCTCCTTGAAGGAACTAAGCTACACTATTTAGAGAAATCCTAGAATGCCAGGATCCTACAGGATTATGATCCAGAGGTCAAGACAGTTGTCTGGTGCCAACATTTCTCACGATGCAACTCCTAGACCACCTTTATCAGAAATTACCCGGACTGCCTGTTGTAAAAAATCAGATGCCTGTTACCTGTTCCATTGAAAACGATCGCTGGGATCCTGGAAGTCTGTATTTTAACAAGCTCCATGGGGCATTCTTATGAACAGTAGCATGCAAGAACCATGGACAGATACACCCTGAGCACCACTGCCTCCTCTCCACCTAAGTACTCTACAAAAAATTAACACTTGGGCATCCATAGAGAACCTTCTTTAAATCCTTGCACTCAAAACATGGTCTATGCACCAGCCACATGGCCTCACTTAGGAGCCTGTTGGAAATGCAGAATTTCAGGCCCCAGGCAGACCTGCTGGCTCAGAGTACATTTTTCCTTTAGAGTTTAGAAACAATATTATGCTCCAGTGAACCCAGGCTGACCCTAAGGCCTTGTAAACACCTTCAGGATGTGCCTTAACGTTCCTGCTGTCAAGATTTGAAAATCAGATTCAGCTACTCAGAAAAACCCAGAGACAAATCAAGTGTCAAGCGATTGCCAGTTGAGAGTAGCCTACTATCTGTGAGAATCTAACTGTGGACAGGGAAAGCAAAAGATAATGCTTCCATGGCCACATTATTCAACCATTCTAAAGCTAGGGTGTGTGCATGTAAGTTCTGAAATGTAAGCAAAAGTGTCTTTTGCAACTTCCCAGAAGTGTCCTTATAGGAAAGGGACATCCCTTTATTCATCCTTTCTTTCTTCCTGAGTAGAATGTAGACATGATGGCTAGAGCTCAAGCAGTCATTTTGGACCACGAGGTAGAAGTTATATACTGAGAATGATGGTTCCTGACAACGTCATAAACTGAAATTCTTAAATTCCTATTTTGTGTCTGCCATTTTATTTGGAGTTTTCATTTCACTCTCAGATGAACCAATTCCTAAGTGATTTGAACCCCCTTTATACTACAACATGGTTCCAGCAACCTAACCTAAGTAACCCCTGTGTCCTCAAAAAGATGGAGTGTCTTGACGTGAGAAAGAAGAAAAAAAAAAAACAAAGAAAAGAAAAACCTCATTGCTTGGAGATTCATGCTGAGCATAGCTGTGTCTCCTAGTGGAGAATAAATGGAGGTGGAAAGGGAAACAAGGAAGGTCCTAACTTTTCTTCTCTAGGAGACAATGCTTAGCCTTTCTGTTGCCATAAATGCCTCTAGAAAGAACTTCATTAACCCTCTGAGGCTCTTACCAATGTATCTTTCTGCTTGCAGCTGGGAATTCTCTTGTATTTCTCTTACTATAATTGAGACAAGTCTCTCTTCTTCATTTGTAGTGAAAAAATAAGTAGAGAAACTGCCTCCTACAAACAACCCTTCAGTATAAAATCTTGTATTCATCCATTAGACAAAATCTTATCTGAGGGCATACTATGTGCAAGTAGTAAACTGGGACAGAATAAAATCTTCCTGAAAGCTGTTTCTGATTAGTGTATTGGTCTCTAAAAGCCGCCTTACTTGGCTAAAAGCCAAAAACCACTTACTCCAGATATCAGGCCAATTATTTCAAAGAAAAGCTTGGGCCTTAACCTTGAAAACCTTATTCAAGGAATTGACCCTTCTGAAAGTCAGAAAAATTGTTTGGTTTGGTTTGGTTGCTACATAACTACCTTGAAGGGCTAAAGTAACTCCGTTTTGAGGCAGTAGCCATTTTGTTGTTCATATTTAACTATGAGTGACCCAAAGCTTGCATAAATTCCAGACAAGGAGATAGGAATTCCAGGAACAGAATTGGTTACTAAACCACAAACTACCCCCACTTCGTAGATAAGTTAATCAAGACCCAACCGGTCTTGCTACTCCCTGCAACTTTCCCCGCCCGGGTACAAACAACTTTCAAAAGATATCCCCTAGACAAAGTAGCCAATCCCCGCTGAAAAGCGCAGCTTAAGCAACCCCAGCACCAATCATTTTAAAGGTCGCCTATACATGTGATTTTGCACGTGAATACTTTGTGGTTTTTGCCTTTATAAGCCCTGTGAAATTTCAGCTCGGGGCTTCCTCCTAGACTCCGCTTTGTTGGTGTGTAGGATGAAGCCCGAGCTGCAGCCCGCCTGAATAAAGCCTTGCTTTTGCATTTCGGAACGTCCGGCTCTCAGTGGTCTTCTTGGTGGTGGTCCTGCGATCTGGGCATAACAACCTCCCTTATGCTTCCCCTCAGACTCTTAAATGACTTTTCCTGACACTCATATAAATTACTCTTCTTCAATGATAGAGGCTAAGTTCTCCAAGTGGGGCCCATCTTTCTCCTTGTCTCTCTTTCTTACTCTTTCCCTCCCTCCCCCTACCCCATTCTCCCTCCTTTTTAAGGATACATGAAGAACCATGTGCATTTCCTAGCACATAAACAAGTCTTCAATACATTTTCCCAAAATCTGACTCCTTCAGTTTTATGCTTTATGTCCTATATTCTACCCCTTGCACCATACCATTTAACAAGTATCTGTATTACTAGAAATCATGACTATTTTTTTACTTCTGTGTTTCTAATATTACTGCAAATTGCCAGTTATACACATTGGTCTTCAGAAGGGTTGTCTAGAAGGCACAATAATTCAAAATATGAAGCAATCAGATCATGTATATTTATCCCTGGAATGTGTTCCTATACATTTGAATGTGGAAATGCCTCTTCTGGAAATGTAATAAGAAACCGCTTCCACTAGGATGGACCATGAAGCCATGAGGATCTGCAGCAGAAGCCACTGGAAGGCTGGCTGGCTTCCCCAAGGATGTGGTTTGGGTTTGGGTTGAAAGGAAGAAATCAGACTGACACCCTGTTAATGGGGTGTGAAACTGGGATGCTTGTGCTAACCAGGAGACAACCTCCTTCCCAGACACAAGCAAATGCAACTGCCTTTTTCACAGCTCGCCTTGCTAATTCCCTGGCAGCTATTGAAATAGTTTAATTTAAAAGGGCTTTTCCAGAGCTGATGGATGAAGCTGCTGTAGAGAACACACATGATAATAGTAAATAACACTCGGGAAGTGGGGCATCCTGCATTCATGGATCAAGGAGTTCATATCATCCAAGGGCCAAGCCTTTTTGGAGAGGCTGGACTGGGGTAGAACAACTTGTGCACCTTTGACTTGACCTGCTCACCCCACTTTACAGCCTGGGGTGGACAGAAGCCAGTCGTATAAGAAGTCTCTGTATGAAGGCTGAAGGCAGATCTAAAAGGAAATCACCAGGGTTAATTTCTAAAGGCTGGCCTTTGTATAAACAATTTAGACACACTAAAAGGCATGCTCACTGCAAGGAGATTTTCTAACTCCTTTGCAATTCTGAAGCTACATGCATAGAAAGAAACAGGGTTCTTTCCATTCATCTGGTTTGATGTACTATTTTTTATTATCCGTTTCTCTCAACATCCTGTTGGGCCTACGCAGTGAAGAAAGCCTCTTACATATTTGGGGTTTGTGGGGAAAGCAGGACACGGGGAAGAGAGGATGTAGGGAAGCTCTTGATGAACTTGAACAGGAAATGTCTTTAACAAATGAAGCCTCTCTTCCCTTGCCCAATTCTGAAATGCCTCCGGCTTGAAAGTTCCCCATATGCTCGTTATTTATGTATACCACGCAAATTCTAAACAAAGAGCTCCATTCTTGGTCCCCCCCACACACCCTCAAGCAGCAAGGAAATTTTCCATCAGAGAGATATAGGGGTATCCGGGACAGAATGAAACCAAGAGTCACTGCACAAAACGTTATTGGCAAAAGCCAAATCTGGGGTTGTATGGACAATGCAGGGCCGATTATCCCTGCAGTGATGAATTTGTGTGTTTTCTTCCGGGAAGTCCAACCTTCCAGTGGTGCCTGTAGTAGTTTCCCAGGGTGACCATGACAAAATATCACAACCTGAGTGGCTCTAACAACCAGAAGTTACTGTCTCCCAGCTCTGGAGGCTGGAAGTCCCAAATCTAGTTGTCAATAGGGCTGGTTCTTTCTGAGGACTATGAGGGAGCTCTCTGCCCCTCACCTGGTTTCTGGTGGTTTGCTGGCAATCTTTCCTACTTCTTGCTTGTGGAAGCAACACTCTGATCTCTGCCTTCTTGTTCACAAGGCATTCTCCCTGCTGCATGTGTCTGTCTCCAAATATCCCTTTTATAAGGACATCAGTCACACTGAATTAGGGCCCACCCCAATGATCTTATCCTAACTAATTATATTTACAAAGACCTTATGTCCATTTTTTTTTAAGATTTTATTTATTGGTGAGAGAGAGGTGTATGCAAAAGAGTACAAGCAGCGGGAGGTGCAGTGGGAGAGGGAGAAGCAGACTTCCTGCTGAGCAGGGAGCCCAATGCAGGGCACGATCCCAGGACCCTGAGATTATGACCTGAGCTGAAGGCAGATGCTTCACAAACTGAGCCACCCAGGTGCCCAAGACCTTATATCCAAATAAGGTCACACTCACAGGTACGGGGGACTTTGACATGAGTTGATGCTTTGGCTGGGGGGTTGGGGGGGGCGGCACAATTCATCCCATAACAAGGTCTGATATAAAGCATCCTGACAACAAAGCTGAAAACTCTGCCCTGAGAACAGCTAGTAGGAGGGTCATGTGTCAGGCTTTCAGAACAGCCATGGCCTTCCTGGGTTATGGAGAGCACGTTTCCCGGCTGCAAAAGTCCTTCTGGAAGAGCTAACCTCTGAAAGCTTCTCTTTGAGATGAGGAAGTGAGGGGCACCTGAGTGGCTCAGTCAGTTAAGGGTCAGCCTTCGTCTCAGGTCATGATCCCAGGGTCCTGGGAGACCCATATCAGGCTCCCTCCTCAGAGGGGAGTCTGCCTCTCCCTCTGCCCCTTCCTCACCCCCTGCTTGTTCTGTCTCTCTTTCTCAAATAAATCAACAAAATTTTAAAAACAAAAAAAAGGAATGAGGAAGCTGATAATTCAAGATTACCAGACTGTTCTGAGCCCTCTGGCCTCTGAAGGCCAGTCCTTTCTCTCCTCAAACAGATGAATAAAAATCAAGGGAGAGAACAGTGGGTGTGCTGGGCCCAAGGCTTCTCCTCAGAACCAGCCTTTTCCATTGCTTCTCCTCCCAAATTCAAGGCAGATGGGAAGTAATTGTCATCCTTTGGTTACCAGTCTTAATTCTACCCTGCCCCCCTCCAAATAATTTCTTCTGCCACCTTCCCCACTCTCTGTCAACATTGAATACCAAGAAAACTGTCCATAAGAAATTCAAAGGAAAAAGGTAAAGTGGGAAGTACTAGTTTTGCAGACAGCAGCCCGTTACATTCACGAGTCTCTCCCTTTGGGATTCCAAAGCCTGTGAATCCGTGCCCATGCTGACCTGCACATAGGCACTTGGGACCAGGGGATTTTTTTCTTACTGTGTTTTGGTTGAACTTCTTTGGAACTCAAGGAAGTAGGCAAGCTATTTGTGTACAATTGTTTTCCAAGTCATTTCATTTGTTCGTTTGCTTGCTTCAAAGCATCTGTGTCCTCCCTCTTCTACACAGGGGAAGAGGAGCAGTCTAGAGAAAGAAGGTGCCAGAGAACCCAGCTGGGGCAGAAGTGCCAGCCTGCTCCTTGCCCAGCTAGCCTTGGTCCGAGCAGTCCCTGAGCCGCATTCACATCTAAGGAGAAAGCACTAAGACGGACACTCAGGCTTGCCAGTTGGGCTTCACTGTCATCAGGAAGAACCTGACTGTTTCACTGAGGAACCCTCAAATACCAGTATCTGTGGACTGCTTTTCTTCAGCCAGTTTCCCCAAAAAGGATACCTGCCCTCCTCCTGGAACATGTGAGTCTAAGAGGAAGGGTTCCAGGGGCCCAGAGGAGGAAGAGGGTAAAGCCTCACTGTCCAGCAGGATGTGACAGAAGTGGGCATTAGAACTTCTCCATGAGGCCACAAAGGCCTCTTTCCAGTTCCCTCTTCTCCACTGACCAGGTCACTCAGTGTGGTCTCTCTCACCACAGCTGACCGTGAAGACAGCCCCGGCCCACAGCCAATGCAAGCTCCTCATTCTGCTCCCTCAACCCAGGCCCTGTCAGCTGCTGCCTGAACTGCTGTGCACAGCTCCATGCCCGGGGTCCCACACAGTCTGTCCTCTGAAACCTAGCTCTCAGCTTCACCTGATTTGCAGTTAGTCCAACATCGCACTCACGCAGGGAATGGAAAGACAGACAAGCCGTCCCTTGCTGACCTGATAAAAACCACCTGACCCTTTTTCCAGGATGACCAGACCCCTCGTTGGGGCAGGCCTGAGATGCTAGGGTCCTCGGCAATTGATTAAAATCAGTTCTGGGGGGGCGCCTGGGTGGCTCAGTGGGTTAAGCCTCTGCCTTCAGCTCAGGTCATGATCCCAGGGTCCTGGGATCAAGCCCCGCATCGGGATCTCTACTCAGCAGGGAGCCTGCTTCCTCCTCTCTCTCTGCCTGCCTCCCTGCCTACTTGTGATCTCTCCCTGTCAAATAAATAAATAAAATCTTTAAAAAAAAAAAAATCAGTTCTGGGGAGGTGTGCTATTTGGTAAACGCAGGTTAACTTTTAGGACCCCCGCACCCTGTAATGATTTAGCTCCACACTCCGGAGTCTGCTAAGTTATAAACTAATGTGTGAATTTAAAGCTTCCAGTTTAAGATGCCAAATGTATTCTTTATTTAGTAAATACAGTATTCACCACTTGTCTGGAGCTGTTCTGTAGGCTTTACAAGCATTAAGTCATTTCAATTGGCATAACCATATGAGGTAGGTACAAGTCTTTTCATCCTTATTTTTGCAAGTGAGGAAAACGATACACAGAAGAGCACTGAGCTGGTAGTAGCCGAGCCAGGATTCAAACCTGCAGAGTCTAGTTAATGGCCTGGACGCCTAACCCCTGTGCTGAGGAACAATGAGAATGTCAGCACATCAAACAGAGCAGAAGATGGGAGGAAATCATTGAAAAAGTGTAGCTGAAATGAGCCCCCTGGACATGAACTCACTTGCATTTCCTTGTGAGGTATTTGCCACACTTAACAAAATCTTGCTCTAGGCCAACCAGACCTGGCCAGAAATTAGACTACAGGCAGTGCATTGTGGCCCAGAACTACAGTTACAAGGAAAAGAGATGCTGCTGCTCTTCAGTAGGACAGAACGGGACATCTAAGGGACACTGAGCTATGCTGGTATTTTTTTCCCAGTCCTGAGAGCTTTTTCCCTGCTCTCCTCTAGATGGAAATTTTAATGTGGTAAACATGAAAAAGTCTTGTACAATTTTTATGAAATGGTATTTTCTCCACCGATGGGGAGAAAAATAATATACAAATCTTCCATATTTCATTTCAGCTCTGTCACTGACTCACTGATTCCCAGCTGTAATGGGGACCTCCAGAGGTCATTTCCATTCCTGCCCTCAGAGGAGAGCCGTGAGACTTAATTCTTTCACTTTTATTTCTTTTTTTTTTTTTTTAGTAAACCTCAAATACATTTTTTTATTTAAATTCAATTAGCCAACATATAGTACATCCTAAGTTTCAGATGTAGCACTCAAGAATCCATCAGTTGTGTACAACACCCAGTGCTCATTTGATTCTTTCATTTTAAATTGGCTCTTTCCTATCAGGGAGGGAGGCCGTTACCGATAAGTTCATCATTTGCCTGGCAGAAGAAACCCTCCAAAGTGTTCCTCAGCATTTGGCAAATCCAGATTACAGCATCTGTCAGATGTGCCCACACATTTGTTGCCTCTCAACAAATGGAAAAACCCCAGTGATTACTGCTGCTGACTAAATTAAACTCAACAACCTAGTTTATTCTAGCAGGTTCCTGGTAAACAGCACTGCAGCTGAAAAGGCTTATCCTGTTTACATTAGCATGAAATATTCTGGGTTGGGGCTCCCAGAACAGGGCAGAGACTGTGTTCCCTGAATGTCAGCTGGTTGAAATGCTTTGTGTTTAGACAAATGGTGTTTAGGTAAGAAAGCCTCTGTTGATGTGATCTTTTGTATCAACTTTGAGCGTCTGACGTAGATGGACGTTGTTCTATTTCAGCATATGCCAGACCTTCTCAAAGAGGAGAATAATCTGTATATGTAATGATTGGGAGTTCTCTGTTGACTAAACTTAGAGACACAATATGACCATGTGACCATCTCGAATTTCTGCCTCCATGATAGGGTTTCTCAGCCTCAGCACTATTAACCTTTGGACGAAATACTCTTCATTGAGGGAGTATCTGGTGCATTGTAGGATGTTTGAGCAGCATCCTGGCCTCTCTGCCCACCAGATGCCAACAGCCAACACCAAAAATGCCTACAGACCATGCCAAATGTCCCCTGGGGGAAGGCAGAATCATGCCACACCTGAGTGGAGAGCACTACTCAAAGTTAAAAAGAAGGGACGCCTGGGTGGCTCAGTTAGTTAAGTGTCTGCCCTCAGCTCAGGTCATGAGCTCAGGGTTCTGGAATCAACTCCCACATCAGGCTCCCTCCTCAGTGGGGAGCCTGCTTCTCCTTCTGCCTGTTCTTCCTGCCACTCCTGTGCTTGTGCACACACACTCTCTCTCTCTCTCTGACAAATAAATAAAATCTTTTTTAAAAAAGTTAAAAAGAAAGTCTTTTTCTGAAAACCAGCAGTGGCAGAGACCATCTGTACAACATTCAGAGACTCTCAGGCACCCTCAGGTCTCCTCCATCCATCATCCTCTTCTACAGGGCATCCTTACTGGTTCTGCTTATTGAAACTTCAAAACATAAACACTTGAAAGGCTTTAAGAAACATGACCAGAAAAATGAAAATTATCCTGTGACTATGCAGTAAGTGCCCTCTACATACCCAGCTGATGTGGCCTACTCTCAAAATTCTTTAAAAATGTCTGTCCCTTCACCCTGAGAAAGGAAACACTGACACGTATAACAATATGGATGACCCTTGAGGACATTATGCTGAGTGAAATAAGCCAGATATGAAAGGACAACTACTGTATAAGTCCACTGATGTAAAGCATCTAACATAGTCAAATTCACAGAGACAGAAAATAAAATGGTGGCTGCCAGGGGCTGAGGAAAGAGGGATCTGGGGTGTACTGTTGTTTAATGAGCACAGAGTTTCAATTTTGTAAGATGAATGTTTCTGGAGCTTGATTGTATGACACAGTGAATGCACTTAATCCTACTGAACTGTACATTTAGAAATGGTTAAGTTGGCAAATTTTGAATTACGTGGGTTTTACCACGATAAAAATTAAAATAATAATAATAATGAAAAATAACAATAAACGAGCAGTGAAAAAATTTCCGTCGTTCACTATCATTATCTCCTACTGGGGCCAGAACGACTACACTAGAATCCTATAGACACTCATGCACGGCCTCCTTCACACACTCTAAGTCTGAGCCCTCTGGCTCAAGTCAGCCGACATCTTAACATAGGATCTGAAAACTTCTCTTCATCAATTTTAACTTACTTCTGCAATAAATCTTTTGGGATACTTTAAAATATGTACATTTGAAACCATGTCCTTTCTATATTTTGGCCAAATTTCTGTGGGAAGTTCTAATGAAACTTGGAACACCTAAAAGCCTAGGGGTTGAGGGAGTGGGAATCAATACTTTCAAATTGCCAATATGGCCCCAAAGAATCTGTAGTTCAAGAACTATGGAGCTATATCAAAACACCCTCCCCCAACCCTCGACCACCAGGCATATTCCAGCATAGTAACAGGGCAGCATGGGCACCTTGGGTTGGCAGGGATGGGACCAGGGGGAGAAGGCAATGACTGAATTCAGGACCCTGACTGAATTCTGGCTCCTCCCACAAGTGTCCCTAATGGCCATGAAAGCACTCTCAGACCCCACAATTCATATGACTGATGGCCATCTGCAGCTTCCTGTTCTCAGCTAAGCAGGAACAAATGTGGAAAATGACACAAGATTCAGATATTCTTTGTGGCTTTCAAAACAAATGCCCAAATTTTACACTAATTCCCTTTTGTGGGGACATACCATAGGAGCAGAGAGCACTTTGCTGGCATCCTGCTTGCAAGGTCCTGATCTGCTGTCAATAACTATTTCAGACCTGCCTTGGCTTGCCTTCCTCACCACTTTGGCTTCCTTTGGCTAGCACCACTTTTATGAGAGTTATTCTTCTGTTTGATGATATTCTGTATTCCCTTTTAACTTACAGCAATGTTTCCAAACTATGTTCCAAACCAACAAATAATAATATGTATATATGATAGATACAGATATTTAAGAGGTACTATTTTTCTTCTAAAATATACAAAACTTAGAAAAATGCTAGGCACATATGTGTAGCTTTACTATTTCTTTGTTTCCAAGATGAGTCATTTTTTTCACAGTTTAAAGTTTCTGGAATCAACATGATCTTACTAATTGATGTGTGGCACATCTTTTTTCCTAAAAAGCTATGATTAAATCAATGGTGCAACCACTGGTGTCTCAAAGCAATGAAATACTGTAGTCTGCAACTGTATGAGACATCACCTGACCTGACCCCCAGGCAGGACACTAGGCACCAGACATTTTTGCAAATGGTGAGCTCACAGAGCGCTTCTTGGTGGGCAGAGCAAACCGTATCTCCAAGACAGGTTGTACACCAACCTGGTCTGGAGTATGGATTTGATATTTTTTATTTTATTGAGTACTGAACATCTACACCTCACATGCATACTTCCCACAGTGCTACTTCTAAAATAAATATAACTTGCATAGAAAGTAGAGAGATTTGTAGCCCCGAACGTGTATTTAAATCAAACATACACAAATTTGGAATTCTCCGAAGTAAAACTGAAAATTTTTTCTTAATTTTTTAAGAATTAAGGGGTTCTTAATTTCTTCAATTAAGAAATTGAAAAAGAGGTTGTCCAAGCAAAACAATTCATAAGTTTTAAAGCAGTCTAATTCATATTGACCTGACTATGATAGAATATATAGGTGATCTTAATCTTCCTTCTGCTACAACACTCCTCATACAAAATGGAATTTCCAAATTAGACTGTAATTTTAAAAATATAGAAGAGTGGGCTCTACATGGTTTTTTGGTGTTTTTTTTTTAAGATTTTATTTATTTATTTGACAGAGAGAGATCACAAGTAGGCAGAGAGGCAGGCAGAGAGAGAGGAGGAAGCAGCTCCCTGCTGAGCAGAGAGCCCAATATGGGGCTCGATCCCAGGAGCCTGAGATCATGACCTGAGCCAAAGGCAGAGGCTTAATCCACTGAGCCACCCAGGCGCCCCTACATGGTTTCTATGTGAGAAATTAACTCAGCAATATCATTATAAAATTTAGTAGACATAGAAAAATGATTAAAAACACTGCTTTCATACAGATTTGGTATAATCCCTATCAAAATTCCAAAGGAATTTTTCACACAGATAGAATAATCCTAAAATTCATATGGAACCACAAAGGACCCTAAATAACCAAATCAATATTAAGAAAGAAGAACTAAGCTGAAGGCATCATGCCCCCTGGTTTTCAAAACTATATTGCAAAGCTACAGTCATCAAAACTATGGTATTGGCACTGACATAGATCTATAGAACAGAATAAGAAACCCAGAAATAAACTCGCACTTAAATGCTCAATTAATTTACAACAAAGGAGCCAAGAATATACAATGGGGAAAGGACAGTCTTTTCAATAAATGGTGTTGGGAAAACTGGACAACCACATGTAAAAAATGAAACTGGACTACTTTCTCATGCCATGAACAAGAATTAACTCCAAATGGATTAAAGACTTGAATGTGAAAACCTAAAACCATAAAATTCCTAGAAGAAAATGTAAGAGGTAAGTTCCTTGACATAGGTCTCTGCAATTATTTTTTAGATTTGATACCAAAAGCAAAGGAACAAAAGCAAAAATAAACAAGAAACTGCATCAAACTAAAACACTTCTGCATGGCAAAGGAAATCATCAACAAAATGAAAAATCCAACCTACTGGAGGAAAGTATTTGCAAACCAATTATTTGATAAAGAGTAGTCAGAATATTCAGAATATATAGAGAACTTGTATGACTCAATAGCAAAAAACCAACAATCTCATTTTAAAATGGGCAGAGCTGGGTGGCTCAGTCAGTTAAGGTCTGTTTTTAGATCAGGTCATGATCCCAGAGTCCTGGAATCAAGCCCTCCCTCTCCCACTTGCCCTACTTGTATTCCCTCTCTCACTGTCTATCAAATAAATAATAAAATCTTTTAAAAATTTAAACAAATAAAAGTGGGCAGAGGATCTGAATAGGCATTTTTCCCAAGAAGACATACAGATGGCCCACAGGTGCATGAATAGAAGCTCAACAGCACTAATCATCACAGAAATGCAAATTGATACCACAATGACTTACCACCTCATCCCTGTTATTATCAGGAAGGCAAGAAATAGCAAGTACTGCCAAAGCTGTTGAGAAAAGAGAACCCTTGTGCACTGTTGGTGGGAATGTAAATGCATGCAGCCACTGTGGAAAAAGCCAGTATAGAGGTTCTTCAAAAAACCTCTTCGACCTCAGCCGCAGCAACTTCTTCCTAGGAACAACGCCAAAGGCAAGGGAAGCAAGGGAAAAAATGAACTATTGGGACTTCATCAAGATCAAAAAATTGAAAATAGAGCTACCATATGATCCAACAATTCCACTTTTGAGTATTTATCTAAACAAAATGAAAACACTAACTCAAAACACTAATTCAAAAAGATATTTGCACACCCATGTTCACTGAAGAACTGTTTACAACAGCCAAGACAATGGAAATGGAAATGTCCTTTGATGGGTGAGTAGATAAAGAAAATATGGTTTACATACTCAGTGGAATATTATTCAGCCATAAAAAAGAATGTAATCTCACCACTTATGACAACATAGATGGACCTTGAGGGCATTACACTAAGTGAAGTAAGTCAGACAGAAAAAGATATATAATGTATGATTTCATTTACATGTGGAATCTACAACAATCAAAACAACAACAAAAATGGAGGTCATGGATATGACTGGTGGTTGCCTGAGGCAGGGAGTGGAGGGTGGCCAAAATGAGTGAAGGAAGTCAAAGGTAAAAATTTCTACTTATTAAGGGGTATCTGGGTGGCCCAGTCAGTTGGGCACCCAACTCTCGGTTTCAGATCAGGTCATGATCTTGGGTCATGAGACTGAGCCCCACATCCGGCCTGCACTCATCATAGAGTCTGGTTGAGATTCTCTGTCTCTGCCTCTTCCCCCACTTGCACTCTCTCTCTCTCTCTCTCTCTCTCTCTCTCAAATAAATAAATAAATAAAATTTTAAAATGTTTCCAGGGGCACCTGGGTGGCTCAGTGGGTTAAGCCTCTGCCTTTGGCTCGGGTCATAATCTCAGGGTCCTGGGATCGAGCCCGACATCGGGCTTTCTGCTCAGCAGGGAGCCTGCTTCCCCTTCTCTCTCTCTGTCTGCCTCTCTGCCTACTTGTGATCTCTGTCTGTCAAATAAATAAATAAAAACTTTTTTAAAAATTTAAAAAAATGTTTCCAGTTATTAAATGTGTAAGTCATAAGGATGTAATATGACTGCAGTTAATAATACTGTCTTGCCACATGAAAAAGTGCTCAACATCAGGAAAATACAAATCAAAACCTCAATGAGATACCACCTCACATCAGTCAGAATGGCTAAAATTAACAAGTCAGGAACAACAGGTGTTCACGAGGATGCAGAGAAAGAACCCTCCTACACTGTTGGTGGGAATGCAAGCTGGTGCAGCCACTCTGGAAAACAGCTTGGATGTTCCTCAAAAAGTTGAAAATGGAGCTATCCTACAACCCAGCAATTGTACTATTGAGTTTTTACCTCAAAGATACAAATGTAGCGATCTGAAGGGCACCGGCACCCAAATCTTTATAGCAGCAATGTCCACAATAGCCAAACTATGGAAAGAGCCCAGATGTCCATCGACAGATGAATGGATAAAGAAGATGTTATACACACACACACACACACACACACACACACACACACACACACACGAAATGGAATATTATGCAGCCATCAAAAAGATGAGATCTTACCATTTGCAATGACCTGGGTAGAACTAGAGAGTATTATGCTAAGCAAAATAAGTCAATCAGAAAAGACAATAATCATATGATTTCACTCATTTGTGGAATTTGAGAAACAAGGCAGAGGATCATAGGGGAAGAGACAAAAAAATGAAACAAGAGGGGCACCTGGGTGGCTCAGTGGGTTAAAGCCTCTGCCTTCGGCTCAGGTCATGATCTCAGGGTCCTGGGATCGAGCCCCGCATCGGGCTCTCTGCTCAGCAGGGAGCGTGCTTCCCTTCCTCTCTCTGCCTGCCTCTCTGCCTACTTGTGATCTCTGTCTGTGAAATAAATAAATAAATAAAATCTTTAATTAAAAAAAAAAAATGAAACAAGAAGGAACCAGAGAGGGAGACAAACCATAAGAGACTCTTAATCTCAAGAAACAAACTGAGGGTTGCTAGAGGGGAGGGAGCTGGGAGGGATGGGGTGTCTGGGTGGTAGACAATGGGGAGGGTATGGTTGTGGTGAGCACTGTACATTGTGTAAAACTGAAGAATCACAGATCTGTACCCCTGAAATGAATAATACATTATATGTCAATAAAAAATAAATAAATAATACTGTCTTGCATATTCGAAAGTTGCCAGGAGAATGGATTTTTTTTATGATTTTATTTATTTATTTGACAGACAGAGATCACAAGTAGGCAGAGAAGCAGGCAGAGAGAAAGAAGAGGAAGCAGGCTGCCCATGGAACAGAGAGCCTGATGCAGGGATCCCAGGACCCCAGGATCATGACCTGAGCTGAAGGCGGAGGCTTTAACCCACTGAGCCACCCAGGTGTCCCTAGGAGAAATGATCTTAAATGTTCTCATCACAAGGGAAAAAAGTTGTAACTAGGTATGGTGACAGATGTTAACTGGACTTACTGTCGTGATCATTTTGCAATACAGACAAATATCAAGTAATTGTGTTGCACACCTGAAACTAATATGTTATGTCAATTACACCTCAACAATGGCAACAAAAATATTGCTCTAGGTAAAGAATGTAGAATAAATTTTTTCTCAATCTGTACAGTTTGTTCTTTTATTCTTTTTTAAAAGATTTTATTTATTTATTTGACATAGAAAGAGATCACAAGTAGGCAGAGAGTCAGGCAGAGAGGGAGGGGAAGCAGTCTCCCTGCTGAGCAGAGCCTGATGTGGGGCTCGATCCCAGTACCCTGAGATCATGACCAAAGCCAAAGGCAGAGGCTTAACCCACTGAGCCACCCAGGCACCCCCCCATTCTTTTATTCTTAACAAAACTTTTCATTTATCTAATTTATGCCATTGTATTATAAAACATTTTTAAAGAAAATTCATTTTTTACAGCAATTAATTCATATTGATTCCATATATGGTATCTACTATAATTCACATGCAAATTTTATTTCATAAGTTCTTGCGGTGCTTTTTCAATTCACTATAATTTGAAGGGTATCCTTTATACAAATCTGTTCAGACACCCTGCCTTAATGTGAATTCACTTAATGTGAAAGTCTCCTGGGTTTGGTTTTTTTTAATGTTTGTTTTCTTTTTTTTTTTAATTTAGTTAGTTAACGTACAGTACAATATTGGTTTCTGGAGCAGAATTTAGTGATTCATCACTTGTATACAATACCCTGTGCTCATCACAAGTGCCTTCTTTAACATTCATCACCCATCTAGCCCATCCCCCACCCACCTCCCTCCATCAACACTCCATTTGTTCTCTATTGCTAAGAGTCTCTTACAGTTTGTTTCCCTCCTTCCCCCCTTCTCATACATTCATTTGCTTTCCTTCTTAAATTCCACATATGAGCAAGATCATATGGCATTTGTCTTTCTATGACTGCCTTCTTTCACTTAGTATAACACACTCTAGCTCCATACACATTATTGCAAATGGCAAGATTTCATTCTTTTTTTAATTTTTATTTATTTATTTGGGGGAGAGAGAGAGAGAATGAGAGGGGAGGTCAGAGGGAGAAGCAGACTTCCTGCGGAGCTGGGAGCCCAATGTGGGACTTGATCATGGGACTCCAGGATCATGACCTGAGCTGAAGGCAGCCGTTTAACCAATTGAGCCACCCAGGCACCCCAAGATTTCATTTTTGATGGCTAAGTAATATTCCATTGTATATATACCTTATCTTTTTCAACCATTCATCAGTCAATGTACATTTGGGCTTTCTCCTTAGTTTGCCTATTGTTGATAATGTTGCCATAAACCTCAGGATGTATGTACCCCTTAGGATCAATATTTTTGTATCCTGTGGGTAAATACCTAGTAATGCAACTGTTGGACTGTAGGGTAGTTCTATTTTTAATTTTTTGAGAAACCTCCATACTGTTCTCCAGAGTGGCTGCACCAGGATGCACTCCCACCAACAGTGCAAGTGTGTTCCTCTTTCTCTGAATCCTTGCCAAAACCTGTTCTTTCTTGTCTTACTAATTGTAGCCATTCTGACAGGTGTGAGGTGGTATCTCCTTATGGTTTTGATTTGTATTCCCTGATGATAAGTGATGTTGAGCATTTTTCATATGTCCATTAACCATCTGGATGTCTTCTTTGGAAAAATGTGTATTCATGTCTTCTACCCATTTCTACCCATGTTACTTGTTTAGGGGGAATTGAATTTGGTAAGTTCTTAATAGATTTTGGATACCAACCCTTTATCAGATAGGTTATTTGCAAATATCTTCTCCCACTCCATAGGTTGCCTTTCAGTGCTGTTGATTATTTCCTTTGCTCTGCAGAAGCTTTTTAAACTTGATGAAGTCCCAGTGATTCATTTTTACTTTTGTTCCCCTTGCCTCCCACAATGTGTCTAGTAAGAAGTTGCTACACAATGTATCTAGTAAGAAGTTGCTACTACCGGCCAAGGTCAAAGAGGTTTCTGCCTGTGTTCTCCTCTAGGATTTTGAAGTCTTCCTGTCTCACATGTATTTCCTTCATCCATTTTGAATTTATTTGTGTGTATGATGTAAGAAAGTGGTCCAGTTTCATTCTCCTGCATGTTACTGTCCAGTTTTCCCAATACCATTTGTTTAAGAAACTGTCTTATTTCCACTGGATATTCTTTCCTGCTTTGTTGAAGATTAATTGACCATAGAGTTGTGCAGTCTCCTGGTGAGAGACAGCCAACCTCCATATTTACATTTATGTCCTAATACTGAGCATAGGAAATGGTCATCCTGGTAGCAAGATGTTGGTAGCACCTACATCTATTTGAGTACTTTTCCATTGCAAACAACTGGAAGCTATATGATACCAGATAACAAAACTCCAAAAATGAAAGGCAAGTTGAAACCCTAACAAGAACATTTTTGGTAAAAGAAGAGGAAGATCATATTACCATGTTGGTTTTCAATCTCTCATGGCAGGTCAGTGGTTTATGAAAGCATATAAAGTGTTCTGGCAATGTTGAGTAGTAAGTTGAACAGTATAATTGGAAAGGGGTTTGGGAAAGGTGTTATAATTCAGAAGGTAGAATTATCCTTTAATCCTTTAAGCTGGTCCTATTCCTAGAATGCCAACAGAACTCCATAGATTATCCTGTGAGACTCTGAGCTGTGTACATCAACTTTTGCAGTATTTTCATTGGGACCTGAGAGAGGGATATATATGTGGGCCTGAGTGCACATACATGTGTGGGGTAAGTATTTGTAGTACAATAGACTCAGTTTACAATTTCTCACAATCTTTTAATAAGGAAGGGAATCCAGATGGAGAAACTCAAGTTCAGTGAGTCTAACAAAAAAGGGTTACCAAATAGCAATCCACAAAACCCTAGAAGTTCCACAGAGGCCAGCTTGCAGGAAGGTCAGAGAAAAGGATGAGGAGGCAGCATCCTGGGCCAACCACCTCCACTTCAACCAGAACAATTCCATTCCCATATACTTTACATATGGCCTTCCACCTAAGCTGTCACTTGAAGAAAGGATATGGCTTCTAGAATTTGAAAACCATTATAGGAACCAACCTAGGAACAACTCTAGGTTCCTTTACTGCTTAAACATTGTGATCCCATTATAGTTGGTTCATTACTCATCTGATCATTTGCCCAGTCAACCTCCCTAAAAATTGGGCACAGCTATAATCCAGGCACAGCACTAAGAAATAAAAATGAATAAGATGCAGCCTCTGTTCTCAAGAAATTTGTGGCCTAATGGGATCCAGCAACATACAAAACAAAAAGTTAGTGTGGGGTCCTCTAATCAGAGGATTTATAAGGTAAAATGGAAGTAAAAGAAAGTAATTCTTTACCTGGAAAGAGGGAGAAAGGGAAGAGTCAGGAAAGATTTGCAGGTGGAGTTGGAATGTTATAAATGACAAGAAGGAATTCTAAGGCAAGCAGAAAGGAAATGTAGTAAATCTTGTAGCTAGGAAGAATCCAAAAGCAGCTCACAAGATGGAGGTCAGAAATGCAAGACTGGTGGCCTGTGGATGAGACCCAGGG
Organism: Taxidea taxus jeffersonii; assembly: GCA_003697995.1. Classification (NCBI taxonomy): domain Eukaryota; kingdom Metazoa; phylum Chordata; class Mammalia; order Carnivora; family Mustelidae; genus Taxidea; species Taxidea taxus. The sequence goes on from ML109071.1 coordinate 25,705, forward strand.
ACTCAAAAACATGGGGCTTCCATTACCTGGAAGCAGACAGGCCCTCTCTACTTCAGAATATATGGCTGCCTGCGTCCCAGTTAGCATTCCAATGGACACACAGCACTTACCCTCAGTGCTTCTCTATCCGTTACAGGGGAGGACCATTTCTCATTCTGAGTTATGTGCCACTACTGCCAAGGGTTACAGCACCATGACTGGTCTTGTCAAGAGCATGAGCACCCTATCCATCTCCCCCACCCATTATCAAAGGGGCTGAAACCAAGAAGAAAGGGGATGGTAAAACCACTGAGAAGAACAGGAGGCTTAAAACAACCCAGGCAAAGGAACCCCACAAATGCGAAGGATGACTATCTCACCTTCTGTCCCAGATGTCTTCTTCCCACACCGTATTACTCCATCCAGGCCACCGTAAGCCATTTCTGGGAGTGAGGCATCCACCAGAGGCCAGATGACATTAGCCATGAGTTTCTTAGCACTACCATAACATAGTGCAATAGTCTCCCACCTTGCCCATGGGGCTATGTTCCAGGACTCCATTGCCTGTTCTACGACCCCAGTGGATGCTGAGAGTACTGAAATCTATATATAGTAATTTTTTCCTATACATACCTATGATGAAGTTTACTTTATAAATTAGGCATAGTAAGAGATTAACAACAATAACCTAACAGTAAACTAGAACAATTATAACAATATACTGTAATAAAGGTTAAGTGGCTGAGGCCTTTCTCTCCCAAAATATTCTTTTGTCCTGTACTCACCCTTCTGGTGGAGATGAGAGATGGTAAAAGGTCTCTGCAGTGAGATGAAGCAAGGTGAATGATGCAGGCATTGTGACCCAGTGTTGGGCTATTAGTCAGAAGGACCATCATCTGCTTCCAACCATAGTTAACCACAGGCAAAGGAAACCTTGGAGAGCAAAAGTGCAGATGGAGGAGTGTTAACTACTGTACCACAAATTGGGCAGCTTTAAACAATGGAAATTTGTTGTCTCCATTGGGGAGGACACAAGTCCAAGATCAAGGTGTCCACAGGGCCATCCTCCCTCTGAATCTTGGGGGAACCTTTCCTTGCCCCTCCCTAGCTCTTGGTGGTTGACCAGCAATCTCTGGCACTGCTTGGCTTGTAGGTGCCTCACTCCAATCCTCTGTTTCCAAATAGCATTCTCTGTGGGTGTCTGCATCTTCAAATGGCCATCTTCACATAAGGACATCAGTCATTTTGATTTGGAACCCACCTTACTGCAACATGACTTTGTCTTAAGTAATTAGATCGCAGTAACCCTATTTTCAAATAAGCTCACATTCTGAAATACTGTGAGTCATGACTTCAATGTATCTTTTTCAGAGAACACATTTTAACCCATAACAATCATCTCCCTAACCAGACACTGGGTTTTTAGTGCTTTTTCTGAAAGAAGAACCTTAAGCCTTTCTTCCCTTGGCATACCCAGAAATATCTCAAGGTCAAAGACAGTAGATTGAAGTATAATCCAACAAGAGAAACAGAAGTTGGAATGCCTGGGTGGCTCAGTTGGTTGGGCGGCTGCCTTCGGCTCAGGTCATGATCCCAGCGTCCTGGGATCGAGTCCCACATCGGGCTCCTTGCTCGGCAGGAAGCCTGCTTCTCCCTCTGCCTCTGCCTGCCTCTCTGTCTGCCTGTGCTCTCTCTCTCTAACTAATAAATAAATAAAAAATCTTAAAAAAAAAAAAAAGAGAGAAACAAGTCAATCCTCACCAGAGTAAAAAAAAAAAAAAAAAGTTAAAAATACATAAAACAAAAAAAAAAAAAAACCCATAATGCAAAAGCCCTATATTAACATAAAACTCTAAGTTAGAATTCATGGTCTGTGCCTGCAAAACATACAGATCTGACTGCTCTATAAACATCAGTATTCTGCCATTTTCCTCATTATACAAGACCATGCAGTACTTTATGGAAATATAAAATTGCTAGTCCTTAAACCATATGTTTTAATAAGTAGTGGTTAGTCAGGCAAAGCATTTGCATGTCTGCTATTTTGGGATTGTTTCAACATCTCCTAGGGACTATAAATATCCTTACTTGCAGCAAACTGTACCCAAAGTAGTAGCAAAATATAAGCCACAGCTAGGCAATTAAGCTACTGTGAGACTGTGTTCTCAGCAGGTAAGACTGCAAGAGTAGGCCAGGTGATTAGAAAAGAAACCTGGCCATAAAGGCAAGACACGGGGCCATGCCAGGTAGGGAGAGCACATGCCCAGTAGGTGCCATTTAGCTGTGCTGCCAAGAATCTAGCTTTGTCTGAATGTTAAGAGGTATATGAGAGATTATCTCCTAGCCTGGGAATGACCTTGTTACATGGCTTTATTTACTTTTTACTGCGAGAGAGAGAAAGTGAGAGAGAGAGAGAGAGAAGGTGGGGAAAGGACTTCTCCCTGTTTTTAAGAGTTCTGAGTTCATCAATTGGTCTTTTATTTTTCTGAAATGAGGAACAGTGAAACATCAAGTGATTTTTTGCTGCCCCTACAAATGATAAATGCCTGTTAAGTAAAGAAGGTCTACTGATGGTCACCCAGAGTAGTAGAATTTGGGAGCTTTTCTCCTGTGTACCCCTAGGGGCAACTACCCTCAATTCCACCAATAGAGGCATTTCCAGAAATAGCTGCTCCTCTTCCTCAGAGTCCTGCTTTAAAATGCAAAAGTTCAGGCTTGAAGACACCACATAAGCACAATCTCCACAATGTAACTTTCTGGAATTCCAGTCCAAGCCCCCACCCCACAACCCACCAGCTAGGCTGGACTGAAGGGACCCTTTTCCTGGTTCCCTGAGCCCCCAGTAAGATAAGATGACCTCCTTCACACCATTCCACTGTGATTTTTTTAGTATCTCCTTTCAGTCTCTAAAGTGTCCCAATCTAGATGAAGGAGTGCCCAATCAATTGAGTCATTCTTGCCTTCTACCTGCTGCTGTCACAGGACCTTGTGTCTCCCATTAGAATGAAAGGAGAGGCTATGTGGCATTTCTGTCTTTACTTCCAGTGGCAAGAGATACCTGGCATCTGGCAGACAATCAATAATTTGTGGAACTTAACTAAGCTAAATGAAAACACCCGTCACTCATTAATACCCTAATGTCCAGCCACATACCAGCTCACCAGAAGGCAGAGACTCCTAACCTCAGGAGAACACTGGGCCACAGAGGGCAGCAGATCCCTCAGAGAAGACATGCAAGTGCCTGAGAAAAGCTTAGCCTCTCCCACCACCTACCTACCAGGCAGTCCTTCCCTACCTACCAGCAAGGGACAATAAACACCAAACTCTATCTGCCAGGATCCTTCCCCAGACACAGTCAGACTGTAGCCAAAGACATCGTGAGCCACCTGCTTCAGACTCTGAAGGTTCTTTCTTCCTCTCTTTTCTGTACTTTTTATCTTTACATTTATTTTGCTTCTCTTTTGGCTTCATGTTCTTCTGTCTGTGATTAGATTGATTTTAGCCAACCTGGGGAAGGAGCAAGATGGTGGAGGAGTAGAAGATCGAAGTATCATCAGGTCCCAGGAGTTCAGCTAGGTAGGTATCAAACCATTCTGAACACCTACAAACTCAACAGGAAAGAGAAGGAGAAGAAGAGCAGCAATTCTAGGAACAGAAAATCGACCACTTTCCAGAAGGTAGGATGTGCGGAGAAGTGAATCTGAAGCAACAGGAAGACAGTGGGGGGAGGGGCCAGCTCCCGGCAAGCGGTGGAGCAGCGCAGCACAAAATCAGAACTTTTAGAAGTCTGCTCCACTGAGGGACGCTGCTTCAGAGGCTAAGTGGGGGGTGGAGCCCCCAGGGGGACAGTCTGGTCTCAGGACCCATGAGAACACAAAAAAACCAGGGGTGCCTGAGTGTGGCAGAGCTCCCAGGTATTGGAGCAGGGAAGCCGGCTACAGAGACGGAACGGGGGGGGGGGGGGGTCTCAGCTCGGGGTTACCTTAAACTGTGATCCAAGGTACAGAGAGGCCCTGCTCTTCAGGCAGAGACCCCACCCATGGCAGATCCGGGGAGACCCTCTCCTTCCTCCTCTGGGAGGTGTGGGAGCATGCAGCAGGAATCTGCTGGGTGTGGAGACTCCAAATGGGGCCATGCGCCAGAGATAGAAAACCTCGGTCACAGGCCAGGTGAGCTCGGAGCGCAGCTGGAGACCAGGGAGATGGGAGGGATTGAGAGCTTTTCTCCAAGGGCGCACTGAGGAGGGGGGCCCCGAACTCACAGCTCCTCCGGGCTAGAGACTGGGAGGCCGCCATCTTCTTTCCCGTCCTCCAAAGCTCTACGGAAAGCTTCAGGGAACAAAAGCTCCAGAGAGCGAACCCGAACCTGAGCAGACTACTTAGCCTGGCCTCTGGCAAGGGCAGTGAAATTCCGCCTCGGGCAAAGACATTTTATAATCACTGTAACAGGCCCCTCCAGAGAATATATGCAAGAACATCTAGCCAAGACCAAGTTTACCAATCAATGAGAACTGCAGAACTTCAGAGCTATGCAAAAGCAACACATAGATTCATGGCTTTTTTTCCCATGATCCTTTAGTCTTTCAAAGTTAATTTTTTTTTATTTTATTTTTTTCTTATTCTATTTTTTTTATTTTTCCTCTTTCCTATTTTAACTTTTTTAACTATCTTATCAATACCTTTTTTAAAAATCTTTTTTATTTTTCATGGTTATAGTCATATTTTATTCCTTCATTGTATTTAACCTTATTTCTTGTACACATACAGGTTTTTTTTTTCTTTAAAATTTTGGGATACAATTTCTTCTAACAGATCAAAATATACCCTAAATCTAGTGTATGGCTTTGTTCTAGTCTCCAGCCTGATCACATTCCTTCCTCTTTTTTTTTTTTCTTTTTTCAACCAACTTCTTATCTTATCAAGTCTTTTTTTCTTTATTTCCCCTTTTCTTCTCTACCTGGTTTCAGGTCTCTTCTGATTTGGCTAGTGTATATTTTTCTGGGGTCATTGCTACCCTTTTAGTATTTTGTTCTCTCATTCTTCTATTCTTTTATTTATTTATTTATTTATTTATTTTTATTTTAAAGATTTTTTTTTTATTTATTTATTAGAGAGCAAGAGAGAGTGTGAGCACAGGCATACAGAGAGGCAGGCAGAGGCAGAGGGAGAAGCAGGATCCCTGCCAAGCAAGGAGCCCGATGCAGGACTCAATCCCAGGACGCTGGGATCATGACCTGAGCCAAAGGCAGCCGCTTAACCAACTGAGCCACCAGGCATCCCTCATTCTTCTATTCTTATCTGAATAAAATGACAAGGCAGAAAAACTCACCAAAAAAAAAAAAAAAAAAAAAAGGACTAGAGGCAATACTGAGAGTTAGAGACCTAATCATTACGGACATTAGTAATATGTCAGAACTAGAGTTCCCGTTTATAATTGCACCCAAAACCATAAGATACCTACGAATAAACCTAACCAATGAGGCAAAGAAATGGAAAAACATTCCATGCTCATGGATTGGAAGAAAAATATTGTGGAAATGTCTATGCTACCTAAAGCAATCTACACATTTAATGCAATCTCTATCAAAATACCATCAATTTTTTTCAATGAAATGGAACAAATAATCCTAAAATTTATATGGAACTAGAAAAGACCCAGAATAGCCAGAGGAATGTTGAAAAGAAAACGAAAAGTTGGTGGCATCCCAATTCCAGACTTCAAGCTCTATTACAAAGCTATACTCATCAAGACAGTATGGTACTGGCACAAAAACAGACACATAGATTAATGGAACAGAACAGAGAGCCCAGAAGTGGACCCTCAACTCTGTGGTCAACTAATCTTCGACAAAGCAGGAACAAATGTCCAATGGAAAAAAGTCTCTTCAACAAATGGTGTTGGGAAAACTGGACAGCCACATGCAGAAGAATAAAACTGGACCATTTCCTTATACCACACACAAAAATAAACTCAAAATGGATGAAAGACATTTATAATTGCACCCAAAACCATAAGATACCTACAAATATCAATGAGAGACAGGAATCCATCCAAATCCTTGAGGAGAACACAGGCAACAACCTCTTCAACCTCACCCACAGCAACTTCTTCCTAGAAACATTGCAAAAGGCAAGGGAAGCAAGGGCAAAAATGAACTATTGGGACTTCATTAAGATCAAAAGCTTTTGCACAGCAAAGGAAAGAGTCAACAAAACCAAAGACAGCTGACATAATGGGAGAAGATATTCACAAGTAACATATCAGATAAAGGGCTAGGATCCAAAATCTAAAAAGAACTTATCAAACTTAACACCCAAAGAACAAATAATCCAATCAAGAAATGGGCAGAAGACATGAACAGACATTTCTGCAAAGAAGACCTCCAAATGGCCAACAGACATATGAAAAAGTGCTCCACATCACTCAGCAGCAGGGAAGTACAAATCAAAACCACAGTGAGATACCACTTCACATCAGTCTGAATGGCTAAAATTAACAAGTCAGGAAATGACAGATGTTGGCGAAGATGCAGAGAAAGGGGAACCCTCCTACACTGTTGGTGGGAAGGCAAGCTGGTGCAGCCACTCTGGAAAACAGTACGGAGGTTCCTCAAAAAGTTGAAAATTTCGCTACCCTATGACCCAGCAATCGCACCACTGGTATTTACCCTAAATATACAAATGTAGTGAACCAAAGGGGCACATACACCCAAATGTTTATAGCAGCAATGTCCACAATAGCCAAACTATGGAAAGAACCTAGATGTCCATCTACAGATGAATGGATAAAGAAGATGTGGTATAGGGGTGCCTGGGTGGCTCAGTCGTTAAGTGTCTGCCTTTGGCTCAGGTCATTGTCCCAAGGTCCTGGGATCGAGCCCCACATGGGGCTCCCTTCTCTGTGGGAAGCCTGCTTCTCTCTCTCTCACTTCCCCTGCTTGTGTTCCCTATCCTGTTGTCTCTCTCTCTCTCTGTCAAATAAATAAATAAAATCTTTAAAAAAAAAAAAAGAAGATGAGGTATATATAAACAATGAAATACTATGTAGCCATCAAAAGAAACGAAATCTTGCCATTTGCAACAACATGGAAGAAACTAGAGGGCATTATGCTAAGCAAAATAAGTCAATCAATCAGAGAAAGACAATTATCATATAATCTCTCTGATATGAGGAATTTGAGAGGCAGGGTGGGGGGTTGTGGGGGGTAGGAAGGAAAAATGAAACAAGATGGGATCAGGAGGGAGACAAACCATAAGCAACTCTTAACCTCAGGAAATACAGAGGGTTGCTGGAGAGAAGGGGGTGGGAGGGATGGGATGGCTGGGAGATGGACATTGAGGAGGGTATGTGCTACAGTGAGTACTGTGAATGGTGTAAGACTGATGATTCACCCAACCTGTACCCCTTAAGCAAATAATATATGTTAATTAAAAAAGAAAACAAAGGAACTATCAGTGTGGCAGTCTCGGGCTCCACTTGGCATTCACTCTGTCAGGACTTGAGGAAATAGAGCAGTTGGTAACTCAGGAACAGCAAACCAAGAGCCCCGGACCCCTCCTTCTAGGGACGGCAGGGTGCTGGCCTGTGTAATTAAGTGTCCTCCTACCATGGCAGCGGTCATGCTACCCTGAGAAGTGGGCATCAGCACCATTTGCTTTGCTCCTTCGGAACTCGAGAGCACGTGAGGGGGGCAACACACTCCAACATTTTGTGGGAATTACTACAAAAAAAAAAAATGGAGATTCAGGTGAATTATCTCAGTGTCGTTTATTCACTGTGGTTTATTACTTTGGAGGTGTACAGAGAGCCAAACATTGGTTGTTCATCTGGGCGATTTTCCCCCAAGGGTTGAGTGGGACCTTTCAACGCAAAAATACCACACAGTCTTTATTTTATGCTCAAGTCAAGACACTTGCTGTGAAAAGGCAACTCCTAAACAAAACGGAAGCCAATGGAGAAACAGGATTCACAACATAAACAGAAATTTCTCACCCCAGTTTTTTGTTGTATTTTAGGGAAAATACAGTAACAACATGAAGCCGAGCTCTGGTGAAATAGAGTAAAATGGTCATTTTCAGTGTGCTAACATTACAGATGTCAGCTTTCCTCTGATGACTCGATAAGAATGATTCAGTTGTTTAAAACATCTTACTAATGTGTTCTGCTCAGAGAACATGTCACAACCTAAAATGTCACCAGAAATAAAATTATCTAGGGGCACCTGGGTGGCTCAGTGGGTTAAAGCCTCTGCCTTTGGCTCAGGTCATGAGCCCAGGGTCCTGGGATCCAGCCCCACATCGGGCTCTCTGCTCAGCGGGGAGCCTGCTTCCCGCTCTCTCTGCTTGCCTCTCTGCCTACTTGTGATCTCTGTCTATCAAATAAATAAATAAAATCTTAAAAAAAAAAAAAAGGAAAGAAGATGATCTATACTAATTAAAAGGAATGGTGCTCTTAGTCTGAGAGAAAATTGAGGATCTCTACAGGGAATAGGTGCATGTATTGAATGCATCCTTCTTGTTTCTTAGTTTTGACCAAAGAGTTTATTTTAGATCTAAACATACCCCTAACATCCTGAGATCTTAAAATTTTCTGTATATTTTAACTAGAAAGAGAAACTAACCAGAAATAAAGAAGATAAACACATTGACCCAACAGATTCTTATTTTCCAAGCAAAGCTACAGGCAAACTATTAAAAAAGCAGAAAAAGCAAAAAGCATGTAACTTTTGCAGTTCCAGCTCACCTAAACAAGTACTGGTAAGAGAAGGAAAGCCTTGCCATCTACTGAGATGAGCAGGTGGCTCAAAAGTTCTGCCCTGACTTCCAGCTGGATCCAAATTTCAAATGGACTCATGAAGACCTTTACATCAGCATATTTGTGCTGAATTTTTGGTAAATAAAGGAATGAGTAAATGAAAGACAGTTGGTTAGAAGGAATACTTGCAATGTTCTAGCCTGAAGTTTCCTCCCCTGGGGAGTTAACCAGGACTACTTGCAGTGGGTTGAATTCCCACTCTCCCTGATCCCACCAGCCACATACACATGCCAGAGGCCACTTCGGGAGACTGTGATTCTGTGGGAGAAGATGAGGCCTGACGCTCTACGTGCTTCAAACTAGACCCATAAACATGCACTTCTGACAATGAACTACCTTCTAGACTAACTCCTTCCTTTACAAAGAGGGAAATCAAGGTTATGTGACATGGTCAAGGCCACACAGCTCATGGAAGAGAACACCATAACCCAACACTCCAGACTCTGGCAGAGCCTCCACTAGGAGTACCTACCAGAAAACACCATATGGTACCAAGGCCCCTATGAGGGCTAACTGAAAAGCTTCACCTTTTCACCAAAAATAACCAAATTAAGGCCACTTAAACAATCAAAATGCAGCACATCTTTTTGTCCTCCTGCTTGGGTGGACTATGGAAAGTTCTAGTTAAGAAGATAACCTGGGTAACAACTCCCAGAGTTAGCAGAGGAAACAGACTTAGGTGATATAGAATAAAATAGCTAGCCATACATCATTGAGCTTTTGGCTATACAGAATGTCCCTCAGCACAGTGCAAGGTGTCAGGATCATCCCTGAACATGGACACGCCTGACCTGGTCTCCCTGAGTCCCATCACCTGTGTGAGGGCCTTAGTGACCTTGTTTTGAGAGACCTTCACTTCCTCATTCCTCAGGAGGCAGGCAATGAACACTCCAGCTGCTTCTGTCTGGGAGAGGTGGTGTGTCCTTGGAGGATCAACATGAGGACCCCCTGGGAAAGGAACTAGGAGGGTCCCCTGTGAGGGCCCCAATGTATGGAAACATGGCAAGTGTCCACTATCATACAGGAATGTGCTTCTTGAAAACACATGGGGATAGCGGGATAATGTGGAGGGAAACCTTGAGAAGATTGAAACTACCCTTCAGGGAAGAGTGGCTCTGATATCAGGGCCACCTTTCTTAGAAGACCTTGAACAAATACATCACGTTTTTTTTTTTAAGATTTTCTTTATTTATTTGACAGACAGAGATCACAAGTAGGCAGAGAGGCAAGCAGAGAGGGAAAGGGAAGTAGGCTCCCTGCTGAGCAGAGAGCCCGATTCGAGGCTCTATCCTAGGACCCTGGGATCATGACCTGAGCTGAAGGCAGAGGCTTTAACCCACTGAGCCACCCAGGTGCCCCCAAACACATCACATTTTTAAGAAAACAATCCTTTTTGCCCTGCTCCATTTGGTGCAGATGATCCTCTGAACAGTGCTTTGCTGCCCCCTCGTGTTCATTTTCTTTTATTTAAAATGTAAGGATTTAGGGGTGCCTGGGTGGCTCAATAGGTTAAGCCTCTGCCTTCAGATCAGGCCATGATCTCAGGGTCCTTGGTCGAGCCCCACATCGGGCTCTCTGCTCAAGGGGGAGCCTGCTCCCCCACCTCCGCCATCTGCTGCTCTGCCTACTTGCCATCTCTCTCTGTCAAAGGAATAAAAAAAAAACTTTTAAAAAACAAAAGTGTAAGGATTTGTTAATCCTTACTACAATCCTTATTAACTTCTCATTTTCCTTTCCTTCCCAGTCTTTCCAAAGAAAATTATCCCTTGAATGTCACTGAAATAGCCAAATTAAATCACAACTAAGTTAAAGAAAAGGGTCTTCTTACTACATACATGACAGCTGCTTAGAACAGAAACCCAATTTCTGCTTCTCCTCCAGTTGTCACTCACCAACCAGGGCCATCAACAGGTTAGGAAGGACTCCAAAGGACCATGTGACAAAGGTAATCACCACGTCACTTCAACATGGTCTCTTTAAATTTTTTTTAAATTTTATTTATTTATTAGTTAGAGAGAGAGAGAGAGCACAGGCAGACAGAGTGGCAGGCAGAGGCAGAGGGAGAAGCAGGCTCCCTGCCGAGCAAGGAGCCCAATGTGGGACTCGATCCCAGGACGCCGGGATCATGACCTGAGCCAAAGGCAGCTGCTTAACCAACTGAGCCACCCAGGCGTCCCCAACATGGTCTCTTTAAAGAGAGGTTAATTCTCTGCCTGAGAAACACTACTCCAGCACTTCCCAAATCAGGCTGGACCTCTGCAGAGCAGTGTTTAGACTCCTGGGCCTCACCCCCAGGACTTCTGAATAAGTAGAGCTCAGACAGTTGGGTTTTTTAAAACTCCCCAACTAATTACACTTTATTTTCAGATTTGAGAGCCACTAAACTACTGCACGAGTGAGGGCCGACATGTATAGAAAAGATCTAAAGGACAGGATTTTAAAAAAAAAACAAGTTTTTTGACAGAGCTGTGTGCAATGACGCACATGGGAGTTTAGAATTTTGTCTGGGGCCAAGAAGGGGTCCCAACAGGGTGATACTGGGATCTGGGAGCGGCCACCCAAAGTGAAAGGAGCCTCATTACAGGAGGGGTGGGGGCCCTGGAGACAGAAGCTTCTGTTGCTCGTCTGCCCTGTTCCGTCTTTGATCCTCTGCTCCACAGCCAGGCAGGCAGCACATCCTGCTTGTTCTCCCTTGTCAAGCTCTCCAAAATGTGGCCCTTCCCTGTCTATAATTCCACTTTAATTCTGGTAACGAAGAAGGGGCAAGGTCAAAAGAGAAGGGGGCCTTTTCTAAAACATTCCCCTTATAAAACCATTTACGTAAAGATATCCTGCTGGTTCTGTGTTTCATATTCCCTGCAATGCTTTTCTCAGAGTCACACCAGGCCCCTCTTTCAGGAATCCTCCAAAAAGAAAAGGGACAGAAACACTTGGTTTACTGTGGCCAACCTAGCACCCATGTTATCTCCTGAGTCTTTTCGGGACTTCACTAAAGTAATAGAAATGCATATGAGACCTGTAAGGCCACAGGGACAAATTTACAGGGAAGGCTACAACAGCTGATGAAATGAGGGACTGGGGAAGCAAGTGGGAGAGAAAAATATTTTTCATTAAGAATCCTTCTGTACTTTTAAAATCTGTACTTTGAGGTTGTATTATTAAAAAGATACATGTTTAGGGCACCTGGGTGGCTCAGTGAGTTAAAGCCTTTGCCTTCGGCTTAGGTGGGATCGAGCCCCGTACCGGGCTCTCTGCTCAGCCGGGAGCCTGCTTCCTCCATCTCTCTCTCTCTGCCTGCCTCTCTGTCTACTTGTGATCTCTGTCTGTCAAATAAATAAATAAAATCTTTAAAAAAAAATGATACATGTTTTTTTTCCCAAGGCAAAAGAAACAGGAATTGAAAATGGTTGCCCCTGGGCAATAGAATTGGAAACAATGAAGGGGTAGAGAGAGTACGGATATTCTGTATCATTTTCTATTTTTATATACAAAAAGATTTGTTGTGTTAATGTTTTAGTATTATATTTTTAACAATATGAATATTTTATCCTTTGTATAAAGTTTTAATACCTTTAATGAAAGCTGTAGTGTTGCTTCTTGGACACCAAAGTTTAAACACTGTATAGGCGGCACCATTAGGTAGGAAAAGGAGATCCTGACCTGCATTCTGTAGCCAGGAGCTTCCCAGTCATGGAAAGTTCTTTGGCCCCCTCTGCTGGTAAGTGATACCCTTGTCAACAAGTATGAAAGTACTTGCGTGTCTTTGCTGAGAACCTCCTTCTTGTAAGCTAACAAATTCATTCACTGAGTGGTTTCATTTCTATTAAAAATCCCATTAAATCATCCAAGTATGTTCTACATTCACTGGCGATGTCACAGAAGGAAACATTCCCATCTCACACTTTCTGTGAATCCCAAAGAACTTTTTTCCCCCCTCAGCCATTTTCACATACTCAAATAAAATCTCAGGGTGCCTGGCTGCTCAATGAGTAGAGCATATAATTATTGATCTCAGGATCATGAGTTCAAGTACCACATTGGGGGTAGAACTTACTTTAAACATTTTTTAAATAAATAAAATCTTTTCTGGTGCTCAAAGATGTTTTTTTTTTTTTTCTCATACTAGATCTCTAAGAGAATACCAAATGGTAAATTTAAAGATTTTTTTCATACTTGCAGTTAAGTTCCAGATGCCAACTGGACAGAAACAGGTTCTCTGAAGACTCATTAGTCTTTGCTGTCTGTGGGGACTTTCTCCACTTCCTGCCTCAGCTAGGAGGAATCCCTGGAGAAAGCCCAGACACTGAAAAGTCCACCTAACCTCATCCATATATCAAGAGAGAGTTAGCAAATACTTTTATGGATTTTCTTTATTTTTGATTATCTAAATAATACATGTTGGCTTTAAAAATTAAGTCTTTCTTTAAATTGTCAGAGCATCTTTTAAAGGAAATTCCAGGGGTGCCTGGGTGGCTCAGTGGGTTAAGCCTCTGCCTTCAGCTCAGGTCATGAGCTCAGGGTCCTAGGATTGAGCCCCACATCAGGCTCTCTGCTCAGCAGGGAGCCTGCTTCCCACCCAACCCCCCCCCTCTCTCTGCCTGCCTCTCTGCCTACTTGTGATCTCTCTCTGTCAAATAAATAAATAAAATCTTTAAAAAAATAAAAAAATAGAAAGATAAAGGAAATTCCATAAATCTATTTTGAAACTTTTTTTTTAATTGCATACCTTATGACCCAACAATTTCACTACTTAGCGACTCTCCCGGAGAAACAGGAACATGTATACAGGCCACAGGAGTGGAGACTGTGGCACTGTTTGTAATATCTAAAAAAGGAGAACAATCTAACTACCCATCAGCAGGGGAATAGCTAAGTAGATGGTTGATTATCTGTGCTATAATTGATTCCTTAAGCTATTCAGTATTTTAAAAGAATAAGATAGTTTACATGTGCTAATGTGTGGATCTATATATCCAAAAATACAGTGAAGGGGGAAAAGTATATTGCAGAAGGACCCATATGGCATGGTGTCACATGTTTTTTCAAATATTATAAATTCTCTCCATGTATATATGTAACCATATAAATACACAGAAAATACCAGGAAGGCCACATTCTAAACAAATAACAAGGGAGAGGGGAGGGAACAGGGCCAACAGTGGTATTCAAAGGTGCCAGCTTACAAACATGGATTCGTTAATTACTTGAGAAGTTAAAAATTGATGTAAAGGTAATCCTCTCTCCATCCCTATCCAATCCCACCAACGCAGAACTAATCAACCTTAAGAATCCTTCCATAACTTTCTCTATGCTCATATAAAAATATACAAATACACAGGCACACACACTTTTTTTCTTTTTTTAATTTTCCAAAATAGGATCAAACTACACATAATAATCTGTAATTGGGTGCCTGGGTGGCTCAGCAAGTTAAGTGTCTGCCTTCAGGTCAGTTCATGCTCCCAGGGTCCTGGGATCGAGCCCCACGTCGGGTTCCTTGCTTCTCCCACTGCCTGCTGTTCCCCCTGCCTGTGATCTCTCCCTCTCTCTGACAAATAAAATCTTAAAAAAAAAAAAAGTGCAACTCAAATGCCCCCCAATTGCAGTCTTTTTTTTTTTTAAGATTTTTATTTATTTATTTGACAGAGATCACAAGTAGGCAGAGAAGCAGGCAGAGAGAGAGGAGAAAGCAAGCTCCCTGCTGAGCAGAGAGCCCGATGCGGGGCTCAATCCCAGGACCCTGGGATCATGACCTGAGCCAAAGGCAGAGGCTTTAACCCACTGAGCCACCCAAGCGCCCCCCCCCCC